>VZTN01030962.1:282594-293023 GCA_013400515.1 Erpornis zantholeuca
CGCAGTCACACGGCCCAGCAGTGACACAGGGCAGCAGGGGCACAGGGCAGCAGTGACACAGGGCAGCAGTGACACAGGGCAGCAGTGACATGGGCCAGCAGTGACATGGGCCAGCAGTGACATGGGGCAGCAGTGACACAGGGCAGCAGTGACACAGGGCAGCAGTGACACAGGCCAGCAGTGACACAGGGCAGCTCCTGCATCCAGGTTCATCCACCCCAGGTTCCTCCACAAAGGAGCCCCAAGGAGAAAGGCCATTCCTTGTTTACTGCAGAGGAGCTGAGCCCAACAGGGACAGCAGAGTAACGAGACTCAGGACAATTCCAGCTCAGCCTCAGGATGATTCCAGCTCAGCCTCAGGATGATTCCAGCTCAGCCTCAGGACGATTCCCTCTCTGAGCCAGGGCTCACCTGCTCATTTGAAGCTCTCCTTTGGGTGCAGTGTTCAAAGCAAACAACAGCTCCCCGCTGCAGGTGCTGGGTGGGGGCAGGTGCCTGCTGTCTGCTCGGGGATGGCTGGGAGCACTCAGAGTCCCTGCAGGGGCAGTGTTGGGGCACTGGTGCCTTTGGGCAGTGACCCCAGTCCCGGCCATGCGTGGAAGGGTCTCTGCTCCCTCCACAGTGGCTTGCAGAGTTGCAAAACCTTTGCAATGCCAGCACCCCTGAACTACCACAGCACCTCTAGATCACGGAGTCACAGAAGGTTTGGGTTGGAAGGGACCTCAAAGCCCATCCAGTGCCATCCCTGCCACTGTCCCAGGCTGCTCCAAGCCCCTTGGCTGGGGACACAGGTTTGGCTGCAGCTCCCTGGGCAGTGCTGGGACAAACCCCTCAGTCACAGTGACCATACACAGAGCCAGCTGTGGGATGGCAGGAAAGAGTTGGGTGAGCAGGAACAAATTCCAGGCTTTCAGCAAGTCCTGCAGTGGTTGCTTGGGGCCCGGGTTGTGCACAGACCCCAGAACCACCCACCCTCCTGCCCATCCCCCCCGCCTGGACCAGCCCAGAACCTGCACCATCTCTCCACCACAGCCCATACCCTGGCCTCGGGTCACTCAGAATTATTGTTTAATTAATTCCAGCTAAATTATCACTGTCCAGCAGCATTTCCTTGCATGCCTGTAGTGTACAACCTTCTTGGGACCTGCAGCACAAAAAGCCCTGTTTGGTACCCAAACTCCAGCTCTGGTGGTGGGCGCTGGAGCTGCCACTGGCACGGGTTTTCCCATTTTACCGTGGCATTTTTAGCCCCTAAAACTGCCTCAGCCCTGGGCTGGGTTTGGGGAGGGCAACTCTGATTTTACAGGAAAGTTTCTGCCTGGCTCCTGCCCTCGGCGGCAGGAGCTGCCCGCGGGCCCGGGGGAGCTGCGCGGATCCGCTCCCGCAGGATGGAGATGGAGCAGGAGCAGGAGCAGGAGAAGGAGGGGCTGGGGACACCCCGGGGGACACCCAGGGGACACCCCGGGACAGTCCCCGCCTGGCCACGACGGGCACCGAGGGACAGCGAGGCACAAACATCCCTCCTCGGGCAGATCAGGGAGCGGAGGTGTCCCGCTGCCCTCGTGGGGGCTCGGGAAGGAGAAGGTGACCGGCGGAGGTTTGTCTGGGACGAGGGACCAGGGTCCTGCGGTGAGCGGTGGGTGCGGGCACAGTCCCCAGCCCAGCGCAGGCAGGACGCTGATGGAAGTCCCCAGGGAGCACCGCCGGTGACAAACTCGGTAATTGGCCCCCGGGCCCGGCCAGCAGCACTCAATGCTCCTGGGGCCAGAGCTGTAATTACCAGCCCGCTCGTTAGCGCTAATTGGACTCTCCCAGGAAAGGGAACCTGATGGAAAAAACATAATAAACAAAGTTAAATTGCTTTTAACTTTGACTGGTGGGAAAGGCGGGGGAGGGAGGTGAGTCAGAGGGACGGCGGTGCCGGGGAGGGGACGCTGCTGCCACCGCCACACATCCCAGATCCCTGCGGGGACAGCGAGGGGCTGGTGGCACTGTGCTCCTGCGGCCGGGGGGCTCCGTGCAGGCCAGCACAGCCGTGCTCTGTCACACAGCACCCTGGGGTCACCCGGGGCACGGCCTGGGGCTGGATCAGCTCTGAGGGCGCATCCAACCCCAACCATTCCGCAATTCCATGAACACCTCTCCAGGGGGCTGCCGGTGCCTCTGCAAGGGGGGGTCGTGGGGGGGGGTCACTGCTCTGCTGACGAGTGACCACAGAGCCCAGGAGGTCACCCTGCCCCGCTGCTGCTGCTGCTGCTGCTGCTGCTGCTGCTGCTGGTGATGATGATGATGATGATGATGATGATGATGACGCTCGCACTGCCAGGCTGTCTGCGAAGGAACAAAACAAATGGAGACCTCTCCCAGCGTCTCCCCCGTGCCGAGGGCGAGCAGCAGCCGGGCCGGGCCGCTCTGGGAAGGCGGCGGTGACAGCGGGCACGGCACTAAGTGCGGATGGCAGGAGGCCCCTCCTGGCCAGAAGGCAACACTGCCACCTCGCTGCACGGTCACCACCCCACTGTCACCCCCTGCCACCTCCCTGATGGCATTGCCATCCCCTGTCACCGCCCTGAGGTGCCACCACGTCTGCACTCCCAGGGCATGAGCAGCGGCTTCAGGCTGGACTTGACAGGCAGGACTTGCCTGGGGACAGCTCTGACACTGCTCTGGGAACAGCCCTGAGCATGGGACTGACCTCTGCCCCAAGTCAGAGTCATGGAATCACAAAAGGTTTGGGTTGGGAGGACCTCGAAGCCCACCCAGTGCCACCCCTGCCATGGCAGGGACACCTCCCACTGTCCCAGGCTGCTCCAAGCCCAACCTGGCCTTGGGCACTGCCAGGGATCCAGGGGCAGCCACAGCTGCTCTGGGCACCCTGTGCCAGGGCCTGCCCTCCCTGCCAGGGAACAATTCCCACTTCCCAATCTCCCACCCAGCCCTGCCCTCTGGCACTGGGAAGCCATTCCCTGCCTCCTGTCCCTCCATGCCTTGGCCCCAGTCCCTCTCCAGCTCTCCTGGAGCCCCTTCAGGCCCTGCAAGGAGCTCTGAGCTCTCCCTGGAGCTTCTCCTCCCCAGGTGAGCACCCCCAGCTCTCCCAGCCTCAGCTGATGCTCTGAGCCTTCTTGGCCTTCAGTCAGGTGGGGTCTGGGCTGTAGCTCACCTGTGGCAGGGCCCTGTCCCCAGTTGGGACTGGCTTAGGGACACTCATTGCATGGGAACAACCAGGAGCCTTCTGGTGCTGCCTGACTCACTTTGCTCCCAGCTGTGCCTGTGTGCCAGGGGCTTTGGAGCCTCCCACCCTCTGCTGATAATCACAGGGGACCCCAAGACCAGAGCCAAACCTGGATTAGATGCTTCAGGTTGTGCTTTTCCAACCTGCCCCACTGCTGAGGCTCTCACAGATCCTGTGTGCTCCACAAACAGCAGAGGAAGCTGTGGAGAGGCTGCGGGAACAGCCTCAGCTTCCATGGAAACCCAGAGTGAGCTCACGGGAATTGAGATTCCGAGTGTCAGTCAGGAGCCATTCCCTGAAGGTGTCAGATGGTGGGAGCTGGGAATGCAGAATTGCCCAAGCTGCTCAGAGGTGCTGGTGGGAGCAAAAGCAGAGACAGAGATTGTGGGGGGAAACCACGAGGATTGTGTTGGAAAACCTGAGGTGACAGGGTGTAAAAAAGCACCCGTGCCTGGCACCCAGCCTGGGAGACACTGTCACACCCAACATGAACCCAACAGCAGAGGACAGGAGACTTCTGGGCCAGGGGAAACCTCTTCACCTGGGCATGCCCAGCTGGTGGTGGAGCTCTCCAGCAGCATCCAGTGAGAGCAAACAAACCCTTGTTTTCTTCCATGGTGATGTTTCCTCTCAGGGGCTGAGACTGCGGCCCTTGGGGCTGGGGCACAAAGCAGATGGACAAACTGACAGAGCTGGGATTTGTGAATCGGGGTTTGAGGCCCTCCGTGTGCTGCCAGTGGCAGAGGCAGCTCACAGGGACCCAGCCCTGTGCAGGACACCTGACAACGTGCCTCTGGACAGGCACCTTTCCCAAATTCCCTGGCCCTGGGGCTTGTTTGACACAATGTCCTCGCAGTGTGCCCATCGACTGGCACTGATGTCCCTCTGGCCCTGGCAGTGTGGCCATGGTGGCACTCGCTTGCCAGGGAGGGAACCCCAGTTGCCCAGGGGTGGTGCAACACTGGCACATCCTGGTTTCCACATCTGGGGTCAGCTCCTTCTCTTCCAATTCAAGTACTAAGAGAAGCTGCCCAGCTGGTCCAAAGGCAAGGCCCACAGCAGCTGGGGACAGTCACACTGTCCCCAGAGGGTCTACAGGTGCTCCTGCAGGTGCTACTCATGCTGGGATGTCCAAGCTCTCACACAGCACTCACCCAGACCCCTCCCTTCCTCTGCGGCAGTCACACCTCTTCCATCCCTTAATCAGAGTGTTTGCTTTGGTTTTTGGCAATTTTTAAGTATTTAATTATTTTCACAGTATCTTTTGTTGGGTTATTTTACTTGAGCCCTCTCCCTGCAGTCAGGAATTTTCCTTCGGGACTTTGGCTCTTTTCTTCTAATTAGATTAATGTCATAATTAGCTCTCAGCCTGACTAACCCTAAGCACCCTCTGTGTGTAATGTGTGTCTGTGCTTATAAACCCCCTGCCAAATCAGGACTGGATTTTTCCCAAGTCGTGCTCCTCTGTGACTCACCCAGCGAATCACGGCATCGGGGAAGGTTTGGGCTGGGAGGGGAAGGACTGGCTGCTGGTTCCATCCCATTCCTCCAGGTTCCATCCCCCAGGTTCCATCCCGTTCTGTTTTCTGCACGTCCTGGGTTCACACCCTGCCATTCCCCCCGAGCCCTCACTGCACCCCTTTGGGTGAGCAGGGACCCAGCAAGGGGCTCTCCTCCACCTCCTCAGACCACTGGACTCAAACTTGGGGGGGTCCTGGAGCTTGGGGGAGACCTTGGCTGTGTCTCTCAGGTGCTGAAGCAATTCAGACCCTTCCTGGCTGTTCTCCCTTTGCAGGGCAGCCAGGTGTCCACAAGAGCCCGGGAGCAGCCCCTGGACAGAACCCTGCCCCCAGCTAACTCCCTCCGCCTCAGAAAAAACACTCCAAGCCTTCCAGCACTTAATTCCTGCCAGGCATCTGAGCCTGGGCCGAGATTAATGAGCAGTTCCACGTCTCCACACCTACAAGGTGTTGCTGTGCGTGGGGACGAGGTTTGTAGGGGCGCAGGAGAGAGCGGGAGCTGCCAGATGAATATTAAACCCAAAGAGCTGCTCAGCAATATTTTATGCTTTTACTGAGTTTGACTTCAATGCTTGTGGGAAAAAAAAATCCCGGGCACTGCAAGGACTCCAGGGAATTAGTATCTTCCCCCAGCATAAAAGCCTCATTTTTTATGGAACACAAATGAGTTCTGGGCAGACAGGGAGGTCTGGGAGCACCTCGCTGTATTTGCCAGCTGATATTTCTAAGTGTCTACAGAAAGTTGGGAGGACTGTGAAGTGATGCATAAAAAATTGTAATTTTTAAAATAGGAAAATAGATGGGAGAGGGCCTGGGAGTGGGGGAGAGCTCCTTGTTTTCCTGCTGCATTGCGGCTGCCGAGTTAAGGATCTCCGTTAGGCTTTGCTGCTGTAAATTAAGAAGCATCAAACACACAGAGACAGAAAGGCAAGGAAAATAGTCAGAGACCTTAGAGGGCTCTGAGAGAATTCCCGGGCAGAGCCTGCAGCTCCAGTGAGGGGGCGAAACCTGGGGCCAAGAGCCAGCCAAGGGCTGCTCTCACCCTGCAGCAGGAGGGACTTCAGGTGACCTTGACAAGGGACAGAGCCCAACATCCATGTGTGAAACCCAGCCAAAAGCAGGGGAAGTTCCAGATTTCATGGGGAAAAGGGCAGGTCCCAAAGGAAGAAGTGCCTGTGTAGGCAGCCACGGAGCATCCATCCCCAGGGAAAATGAGGAGCAGGTTCAGTGGGCAGCACTTGGAAAACCACCTGGATCCTGGCTCAGGCACACATTCCCGAGGCCATGCTGAGCCAGGGCTCATGAGCCAGAGGCTCTTACCACTGCCAGGTGTCCCTGGGACTGCAGGGACTGTCTTGTCTTCCCAGACAGCCCTCCCAGCTCTCCCTTCCCTGGATTCCCCACCATCCCCGAGCCTCCAGCCCATCGCCTCTGCCTGCTGACCACCCCGATCTGAGCAGATGCCAGCAGAGGATCCCATGGGAGCTGTGGTGTGGGATTGAGGGGATGGATGTTTTCAGTACACCCTGACAAGCAGAGAGGTTCGTGTACTAGGCAGCTCTCTAACTCTGGGATCATTTCCCCAGGAATGAGTTGAAGCTGCAAGACAGGAGAGGTTCAGTCTCAAGAGCAGCAGAAATACACAGAGATGCTCAATGCCACAGGCTTTGGAGAGAAAAACCTGGGCAAAGTTGTCCCTCCTGGGAAAGGCTGTGGTCCATTAGGGGTGCTGCTGCTGAGGACGGACAGAGGGACACTGACAGGAATTACCCTGGAGCTGGCAGGTGCTGGTGTTACCACTCAGTCAGATGTGATGAAGTTCAAGCCTCCCATGGATGTGTCCCACACAACTGGAGATGGGATAACTCCCAGCTTCCACAAATGACCACTTCTGGGCCCTCACGACAAAGACCTGGAGGGCTGGAGTGTGTCCAGGGCAGGGAAGGGAGCTGGGAAGGGGCTGGAGAACTCCTGAGGGAGCTGGGAAAGGAGCTGAGCCTGGAGAAAAGGAGGCTCAGGGGGGACCTTGTGGCTCTGCACAAGTCCCTGACAGGAGGGGGCAGCCGGGGGGGGTCAGGCTCTGCTGGCAGGGAACAGGGACAGGAGGAGAGGGAACAGCCTCAGGCTGGGCCAGGGGAGGCTCAGCTTGGACACCAGGAGCAATTTGTGCATGGCAAGGGAGGGGAGGCCTTGGCAAGAGCTGCCCAGGGAGGTTTGCAGTGCCCATCCCTGGAGGTGCCCAGGGAATGAGTAGATGTGGCACTGTGAAACCCTGATGTGCCCAATGCCCACAGCGAGCCCTCCTCTGTGGCCAGGGGGTTTGGGGAGGTCAGGGGAGGTTTGGAGAGGTTCAGGGAGGCCTGGGAAGTTATGAGAAGGTTTGGGAAGCCCGGGGGAGATCAGGGAGGTTCAGGAAAGCTGGGGCAAGTCAGGGAGGTTTGGGAAGGTTTAGAGAGGCCAGGGAGGTTTGGGACAGAAGCCCAGGGGAGGTCAGGGAGGTTTGGGGACAGAAGCCCAGGGGACACCCGGGGGGGGCAGGCCCTGCTGAGCTGCGTCCGCGCCACCAGCGACCCCCGGCGGCCCCGAGCGGAACTGCAGGACCCGGGACAGCCCCGGGGCAGGAACGGGACAGGGACAGGAGCGGGGACAGGGACAGGAGCGGGGTCAGGGACAGGAGCGGGGACAGGGGCAGGAACGAGACAGGGACAGGAGCCGGGACAGGGACAGGGACAGACAGGGACAGAGACAGGAGCCGGGACAGGGACAGCAGCCGGGACAGGGACAGGAACGGGACAGAGACAGGAGCCGGGACAGGGGCAGGGACAGAGACAGGAGTTCGTGTGCTTGGGGCAGAACCGGGCCCGAGGTTCGCGTGCTCAGGACAGGGACAGCGGTTCCTGTGTCCCCCCGGGCAGGTGAGCTCGGGACCGGGGACGTTCGGATGTCGGTGCTGGTTGTCCCCAGTCCCGGGGCTCTGGGGGAGGGGGGCTTTGGCAAAGCACAACTCGAGACTGCTCCCCCACCCCCAGCTCTGCTCTCGCATCTGTTTTGTTTAGATAAAAGATAAATCCCTCCCGCGGCACCAGGAACCCTCTGCTGACGCCAGTTCCTTACTGCTCTCCACAGATCCTTGCCGTGTCCGCCTGTTTTCTGTTTCTCCGGCTCTTCAAAGCCCAGGGTGCCCACCCGGGCAGGTCCGAGCTCCCACTGCCCTGGCCCTGCGGCACCCTAGCAAAACCCGGGTGCAGATGGACATTCGGCAGCTCGCTGTCCTCTGTCCTTGCCCTGCAGCCTCGCAGCCCTGCACAGCCCGGCAGGAGCACAGGGCCAGCTCTCCTGCCTGACAGGACTCAGAGATGCACCTGCAACACCTGAGCTGCTCCTGCCCTTCCAGGGCTTTTGGACTGACAAGATAAGCCGGAAATCAGCTTCCACAAAAGTCAAACGGGTTGTTGATTAGAGGATGTGGTTGGTTATCAGCTGTATTTACTGTTGCAGATGTGCCTCAGAGGCTGCCTGAGGGTGGCCGGTGAGTTAGAAAAGGAATAATGAGGAAAAGTCGATGGGATGGGAAATTGAGGCTTCACCTCCACTGTGCACTGGCTCAGCTTCACAGACTGCATTTTGAAGGGGCCTGCAAGAGAGCTGGAGACTTTGGACAAGGCATGGAGGGCCAGGAGGCAGGGATTGGCTTCCCAGTGCCAGAGGGCAGGGCTGGGTGGGAGATTGGGAAGTGGGAATTGTTCCCTGGCAGGGAGGGCAGGCCCTGGCACAGGGTGCCCAGAGCAGCTGTGGCTGCCCCTGGATCCCTGGCAGTGCCCAAGGCCAGGTTGGCCATTGGGGCTTGGAGCAGCCTGGGACAGTGGGAGGTGTCCCTGCCATGGCAGGGGTGGCACTGGCACCCACAGACCCCAGCAGTGTGGTTCCCCTGGCTGGCATGCACAGAACATCACCACTCTGGTGTCCTTCATCACCTTCAAGCTGCTCCATTCAGTGGGAGCTGGGGAGAGCTGGGCTTTGCTGGGGCTCTGCACCTGCTCAGCTGCAGTGACATCCATAAAGCCACGATCAGCTCCTGGATGGTGCCATGCAGAAACCAGCTTTAGTCCAGCTCTTGGGGGATGACTGTCTCCACACCAAGAACTGTGGCCATAAATGATGGCACAGCTCCTCTGGGGAGAGTCAGACGTGACCGACTCCCAACTCCCATCCAACAAGGAAGTCACAGCACAGAGCTTCTAGAACAAGCAGTGTGGCATCACTCTGTGGAATCATAGAGTGGTTTGGGTTGGGAGGCACCTTAAAAATCATCTCATTCCAATCCCCCTGCCATGGGGAGGAACTGCAGGGATGAGGGGGCAGAATTGAAAGGATAAAAGTAAGAAACTCATCGGTTTTGATAATTTATTGATTAGAAAGAAATTCCAGGGCTCTCGGAGGGGAATATTCCCAGCCACTCTAGTCGATGTACCTCACTGTCACCAGGGGGCTGGCGAAGCGCACATGGCGGCTGCGGCGGCGCTGCATGTGACGTGTCCACCAGCCCACCAGGAACTGCCTCAGGGAGGAGCAGAGCTCCAGGAGGCCACATCCTGCGCTCCAGTCACGCTCCCTGGCCTCGGGCACCTGCTGCTGGGGCCTGGGCAGTGACAGGGATCTCCTGCCCCGAGCGGTGGTGATGGTCCTGCCCAGCTCCAGGGAGGTGATGCTGTCCCTCGGTGCCCTGGAGCCAAAGGTCTGCACTTGTCCAGGGGGGATGAACCGGGTCTTGGCCGTGGAGCTGCCGTGTTCCAGCTCCCAGGAGCGGCTTCTGCGTCGTCTCTTGGCCTTGGCTTTGTCCTCTCTGGCTGTGTTGCCCATGCCCGCCTTGGGCCGCTCCTCTCCATGGTCCTGGGCAGACTCTCTGCCCCCCAGCAGCCCCAGCTCGATGGGCACCTCAGTCTGGGCCACCCTGCAGCCGCTCTGTATCCCTGGCCACCGGGGCAGCTGTGCCTCCAGCTCCCTGTGCTGCTCCTCGAAGAGCGCCTGGGAGTCCCGGGAGCGTCGGATGAACCTTGGGCGAAGGTCTTGGGGCACCCCATGGTACCATCCCTGGAGCTCCAGGTCACCAGCTCAGGCTGGTGAAGATGTTCCCCAGTGACCTGCAGGGTCCCAGTGATGGGAATCCAACCCTNAAAATGCAAACAAGAAAGGAGAAAAGAAGAGAAAGTGCTGTGAGGGGAGGAGGCTGTCCTGGGCACGGCGACCACCAAAGGAGGAGTTTTGGATTCCCAGGGAAGCAAGGAGGGAGGCAGCAGAAATGGAGAGGGATGGCCTTTGGAAGAAGGGGCAGCAAAGCAGGAGGTGACAGGGATGTCCTGAGGTCCTGCAGGGGGGAAACAAGAAGGGCCAAAGCCCCACTAGAACTTAATGTGGCTGCTGCTGTCAAAGACAGTAAAACTTACTCTTACAAATAATAGCTTCGGTTTGGTTTGGTTGGGGTTATTTTTTTGGATTTTTTTCATTGCTGGGAGGAAACACTGAGACAAAGGATGAGGAAAAGTCTGAGGTGGCAGGGGACCAGGCCAGGCCAGCGCGGGACTGGGAGAGCAGGTCCCGCCTGCCCGGGGCTCCGCTGGGCCGGGGAAGGGCTGGGGACGCTGCTGGGGCCGGGGCAGGCCCCGCTGCTCGGCTCGGA
>VZTN01030962.1:297923-332153 GCA_013400515.1 Erpornis zantholeuca
CCCCTGCCCGGCCCCGGGAACGCCGCCCCCGCCGCACCGGGACACCGGGGCAGCGCAGGAACCGAGGGGCGGCCCTGCAGTGGAGTGACCCCCGTGCACTGCAAAGGACATCCTGCTCTCCGCTCTCACGAAAGAGCAAGGGAAGGCAAGAGGCAAATTATTCCCATTCGGTGAGGAGAAAAGCCCGGGAGGTTGAGGGACACGAGCCAGGAGACAAAGCAGCGAGGGGCGGCGGCGCCTGGCACAGCGGGGCCGGAGCATCCCCAGCTGCAGCCCCGGGGAATCCGCCGGCTCCGCTCCCCCGGCGCCTCCTGGCACCTTTCCCACGCCGAGCCCCGGCGGCAGATGCCGAGCGGTTTTGAGGCCGGAGGTTTTGTTTTCAGGCGGTGAATTATTCATCCCAGCCCGTCCCGCCTGGGCCGGAGCCGCCGGGGCCGCTCAGGCCCAATTACAGTAATGGAAGGAGGCGAGGCCGGAGTGACCCGGCCCCTGCGCACAGCCAGTGTCACCTGAACAGTGAACCGCGGCCAGGGACAGGGACACCTGCCACCACGGCAGAGGCCTCCAAGCCCCAGTGGCCAACCTGGCCTTGGGCAGGCACTGCCAGGGATCCAGGGGCAGCCACAGCTGCTCTGGGCACCCTGTGCCAGGGCCTGCCCTCCCTGCCAGGGAACAATTCCTTCCCACTATCCCATCCACTGGGAAACCATTCCCTGGATCCTGTCCCTCCAGCCCTTGGTCCCAGTCCCTCTCCAGCTTTTACATGAACCCCTTTCACTACCAAAAGGCCTCTCAGTACCTTTCAGTGCAAGCTGGTTTATTTGGGTTCCTCACACCCTATGCTCGAGATAGGAGTGATTTTTCCTCCCAAGATTCTGAAGAAGTCTCCCTGATCCCCACCGAAGGCAGGAGGGATTGTATCAGACATTCCTGGGCTGTGCTGTGCCCCCAGCCAGCCAGCCCAACCACCCCGGGGTGCCACAGCAAAGGACACACACCTACAAACCCAAACCCTGCCTTAAAAAGCAAATGAACTCATGGGAGTACTATAAACATTTTATTTATTGTTTTCAAAAAGACAGGAAAATAATCTAGAGCATTTATTTATATTTTTTTGATAAAAACCTTTCGATACTCCTCATGCATAAAGACCTTCCATGAGCGCGGGGCAGCGCCGGGGCCGAGGCCGCCGGGGCAGGACCCTGGAACGCGAGCGGAGCCATTTCCGAAGGAGCAGCCTGGCGCCGGCCGCTCGCCCCAGAGCGAGTCCTGGCTCAGTCCCGGCCGGGCCGAGGCGCGGGCAGTGTGTGGTCAGTGCGCGGTCAGTGCGNAGAGGGGCAGGGCTGGGGCTGCATGCACACAGACCCTGCTGTCCCTTCCCCATGCCCTCCCTCAGCACAGGCAGTGCAGCCACAGGGGAGAGGAAACAGCCTCAGGCTGTACGGGGGGGGTTAGGGAAGGGCTGAGGGGGCTCAGCCTGGAGANCCTGCTGCAGGCTCAGCACCGCCCGCAGCACGTTGGCCACGCGCTTCGCCATGTCTGCAACAGAGGGGCAGGGCTGGGGCTGCATGCACACAGACCCTGCTGTCCCTTCCCCATGCCCTCCCTCAGCACAGGCAGTGCAGCCACAGGGGAGAGGAAACAGCCTCAGGCTGGGCCAGGGGCGCTTTAGGTTGGATGTTGGGGAAATTATGTCCTGGAAAGGGCTGTGCAGCCCTGGCACAGCTGCCCAGGGCAGTGGTGGAGTCACATCCCTGGAGGGATTTTACAGCCCTGTGGATGTGGCACCTGGGAACATGGGACAGTGGTGACCTTGACACAGCTGGGGAATGGGTGGACTCAATCTGAAAGGTCTATTCCAACTGAAGTGATTCTGTGAATTTGGGATACACCTGCAGCCCAGGTGTCAGCCAGGTGGGGAAGTGGCTGTCCCAGGAGCTGCTGGGCAGGGATGGCCATACCCGACTGAGCCAGGCGGTCCTTGGCGTTGTGGCACTGCAGCTGCTCTATCCTGCTGCACAGGGACGTCACTTTGGTGTGTAACCGCTCCAGCTCGTAGGTGGAACAATCCAGCTGGAAGCAAACAGCAGTCAGCTCCAAGGCAGCACAGCCAGAGCCAAACACCCACCAGATGACCCTGCACCAAAATCTGCCTGAATTAACACTGGAGCAGGGAAAGGGGAAGCCTGGACCGGAATTTGGGGGGATGGACATGGAGACAGGTTTGTCCTGTCCCTTTGACTCGTGACTGTCACACACCACAGAGCACCCACAGGGCACAGCCCAGCCCTTGTTGTGACAGCAGGGAGCAAAGCCCTGGTTCTAGAGATGCCCATGTTCTGTCTGAAGTGTCTGCCAAAGAGAAGCACCACCTCCCCTCAGCAGTCAGGAGCAGCTTCAGTGCAGACTCTGTGGGAGTGTCCAAAGCCCAGGGAGAGCAGCTGCACGGTACCTGCTGAATCCTGTCCAGCATCTCATTCACACGGATGTAGTCGAGGTAGACCAGCCCCGCCAGCTCCCAGTCCTGGATGAGCGCGCTGCGCTCCGGAGGGGCGAGGTCTTCCAGGAATCCCTTCAGGTACTTGTAGTTCTCATTGATAATTGCATCTGGAGAGAACAGGGGTTAGGAACAGAGGCCATCCTGCCTCTCAGAGCAGGGACACCCACAGGATCAGGGAACAGGAAGGTCACTGCTGCCTGTGTTCCCAGAGGGCCCTGTGCTCCAGGAAGGTGGGGCTGTGCAGAGGGAAAGCACTGCCCTGCTTTCCTGCCTGCCCAGGAAAAGCACCATACCAGGTATCCAGGGAGAGTTGGTTTGGAACTGCCAAGCCCTCCGTGCTAATCCTGCTGCTCCAAACCCAGCCTGATCCCTTCACTGGCCCCCTGTGGCTTGGAATCATAGAGTCACTCGCTGGTTGGGGTTGGGAGGGACCTTACATTTATTATCCAGTCCCTCTCCAGCTCTCCTGGAGCCTTCTCCTCTCCAGGTGAGCACCCCCAGCTCTCCCAGCCCGGCTCCAGGGCAGAGGGGGCCCAGCCCTGGCATCCCACTTCTAATTCCTGCCACGCCTGTGTGTGCTGCTCAAAGAACAGCAATGCAGGAGCAGCACAGACCCACCTGAGGCCAAGTGCCTGACAACCAGCTTGTGGCACTGGTTCCAGTGCCCAGCCTTGAACAGGAAAAGGGCCTCTTTGTGCTTGTCACCCTCCATCCTCGCCCGAACCGCCTTGGCCTCGTGAATCCAGTGCGGGGGCACGCAGAGCCTCTGTGTCAGGAAGGTCTCCTTGGCCCAGGACTCGGGGGTCTCGGCGAGGGCGCAGTGCCGGCCCAGCAGCTCCCGCACGGCCTTCTCCCGGATGCTGGGGAGAGAGGGCAGCCTGTCACCGCCACCAGCTCCTTCCTGGCACCCACCACAAGGCACTTCAGCACGAGGAGCAGGACATTGGAACCAGATGCTCTTGGAGGGCCCTCCCACCCAAACCAGTCTGGGATTCTGGGGTTTTCCCAAACGGCACCAAGCCCTCCAGGCATGCAGCTCCACGTGGGAGAATCCACAACCATGGGCCTTTAGAACTGACCCCACCTTATTTCAAGGCCCAGAACAGTCCCCCAGGGTCACTCACACTGTGACAAGGCCCAGAACAGTCCCCCAGGGTCACTCATGGGGTGACAAGGCTCAGAACAGTCCCCCAGGGTCACTCACACCATGACAAGGCCCACAGCAGTCCCCCAGGGTCACTCACACTGTGACAAGGCCCAGAACAGTCCCACAGGGTCACTCACACTGTGACAAGGCCCAGAACAGTCCCCCAGGGTCACTCACACTGTGACAAGGCCCAGAGCAGTCCCCCAGGGTCACTCACACTGTGACAAGGCCCAGAGCAGTCCCCCAGGGTCACTCACACCATGACAAGGCCCAGAGCAGCCCCCCAGGGTCACTCACTGCGTGTCAGGCTCGTGCAGCATCACGAACACGGCCCATTCCCAGAGCCCCTCGCTCTCCAGCTGGGCAGCATAGCTGGTGTTGAGCACCCCCCAGCTCTGCTGGGACAGGTGGGAGTAGTTGAGGGCCCGGAGCACCTCCCACAGGTGCCAGCTGAGGCGGAAATCCAGCGGGTCAGAGGTGACACTCCTGGGATCCAGCAGCTGGTCCAGCTCATAGGACCTGGAGAGGAAAACACTGGTAACTGAAAGAGCTGATTGTGCCCACAAAATCCAATCCAATCCCTTCCCTTCACCCACCTCCATCTGTGTGATTTACACTGGTGTGAGGGTTTGGTTTTCCTTCTTTAAGGACAACAATAACACTATTTACTGGTAAAGTTCTTTAGAGTCTGCACCCAGACTGTCACCCTTTTTCCTCTCTAAGTGCTCCCTGCGGATTTCCCACTGCCTCCAAAAAAGGCACTTACAGAGAAGCCTTCCTGCACACTTCAGACACAGAAAGCACCTAAAACCCCACAAATGTGCCCCAAAGCTTAAGGTTCCCCATCTCCACCATCCCCAGGTGTGACACCTCCTTCTGCCAGGGGCTACCTGTGGGGCTGATTCTGGACTGCTCTAAGCAATCTGATTTCAGGCTGATTTCATAGCCCTGGTTTGTGAACTCAGGAAGTCCCTGACTGAGCATGATTCTTCTAAATACTTCCTGAACCCTTTGCTCACTTACCTGTCACTGTAGAGCTTTAACAGATGGAAGCAGACGTCTCTCAGGGGCCTTCCTGCATTGTCATCTTCTTCAATGACACACCCAGAATCTTCCAGGTAAGGAGGCAGAGGACAGCAGGCATACTTTTCACACTCTGAGGTGTTCTAGGGAGGTAGTTTTAACAACGAGTTTAAAGATAATATTCTGAACAAAACTGAATTCTACAGCTCAGCAGGCTCAGGAGAATCTTGCTGCTCCAAAGAAGGTGCAACCAACTGCACCTGCAGTTGGAACCTCCCCAGAACTATGGGCCAAAAATGAAAAACCTGAACCCAAAATGCTTTGGGGCAGGTTCATGTCTCACACTGAGCTCTTCCAAACCACTGCCTGGAGGTACAGCCAGCTTCCACACACTCCTGAAGGATTTTATAGCCCTAAACCACATAGGGCGTGATGGAATGAAGTGGGTGCACCCCAGTGAGCCTTCTCTCAGTAGCTAAGCAGAGTCTGGGCAGCCAAAAGCAGCACAGAACTCACTGCATCAATCAGAACTTTAAATGAGAACTTTCACTACAGCTGAGTATTTAAAAGTGTTCAACACTGTACACAGAGAACACTAAATATTGAAGCAAACAGCAGTGACAAGTTCCCAGACTTGCTGCTGTGCTTAGGCTGCCTTGAGGATGGAGGGCTGAGCTGGCTTTAGTTACATCATTAAACGTTTTCCAGCAGAACCCTTTGTCCTGCTGCACACAGAGCTGAGAGCTCTGCAGCAACACACGGGGCTCTGCATAATGCATGGAGCCACATGGGGCATGGGACAGTGCCTGGGCACACACAGGGTGTGGGACAGTGCCTGGGGGCACACACAGCATGTGGGACAGTGCCTGGGGGGCTGGGGGGCACACACAGGGTGTGGGACAGTGCCTGGGGGCACACACAGGGTGTGGGACAGTGGCTGGCGGGCACACACAGGGTGTGGGACAGTGGCTGGCGGGCACACACAGGGTGTGGGACAGTGCCTGAGGGGCTGGGGGGCACACACAGGGTGTGGGGCACCATGGGCTGCTGGACAAGGCAGCTGAGGATTGCTGATCCCACTGGGAACAGAGGCTGCCTGGCTCAAAAGGGCTTTCCTGCTGTTGGTCACTGTCTCTCTTCCTAATTTTGTCCAGCTGTTAAACAGCTAAACAAAACCTGGAAACACTTCATAATCGAGTTTTGTCCAGAGAATTTATGATTCTATAGAATCATAGAAACATTTGGGTTGGAAGGGACCACAAAGCCCACCCAGTGCCACCCCTGCCATGGCAGGGACACCTCCCACTGTCCCAGGCTGCTCCAAGCCCCAATGGCCAACCTGGCCTTGGGCACTGCCAGGGATGCAGGGGCAGCCACAGCTGCTCTGGGCACCCTGTGCCAGGGCCTGCCCTCCCTGCCAGGGAACAATTCCCACTTCCCAATCTCCCAGCCAGCCCTGCCCTCTGGCACTGGGAAGCCATTCCCTGCCTCCTGAACTCGATCCCACATTCAGCAATCGCTGGCTGCTCACAGGAGCCTCTGTGCCCCAGCAGACAGGCAGGAGCCCCCGGGCAGGAGGGGTGACCCACCTGAAAGGCTGACTCGTACATGGCCAGGGCCTTGGAGATGGAGGCCGTGGGGGGCAGCAGGTACCAGAGGTGCACGGCCACGCAGCGCTTCCAGTCCAGCAGCGAGCACACGTTGATGCTGATCCTCTCGGAGAGCTGCCACACCTGGGGGCACAGACCGAGCTCAGCCACGCGTGCGGCAGCGAGAGGGGCACTGGGAGAGCTGCCCCCGCCCCGCACTGCCCGTGGCTGCCTGGGGAGGGCTCCAGGGGCTCGGGGTCCGTCCCTACCGGCTTCCCCGCCAGCAGCGCGAAGAGGCGCAGCCGCTCCTCCTGGATGAAGCGGTCGCTGTGCAGGCGGTGCCAGTCCACGAGCTGCAGGGTCAGCAGGTCCCGCACGGGCTGGCTCCCCGCCAGCTGCGACAGCAGCAGGGCCAGCCGGTGGTCACCTGGGGGCAACCCAACGTGGAAAATGGCTCAACGGAAGCGCAGTTAAAAAGAACATTCAGTAAAAATCCAAAGGAGTGCCTACGGAAACTCCCAGTTCCAAATGCAATCCAGCAGCACTTCCTAACTGGGGGTAACTGACAGAGCCACAGTGAAGGGGACCGGGGACTCCAGCAGCAGTCCCTACTCAATCTTCAAGGCCAGGCAGGATGGGGCTTGGAACAACCTGGTCTAGTGCAAGGAGTCCCTGCCCACAGCAGGGAGTGGGACTGGATGGGCTTTAAAGGCCCTTCCAACCCAGCCCATTCCATGATTTTGTGGTCACTGACAAGGGAACACTCCACATGCTGAGCAGCCAGGGACTATGAGCTCTCCACATTTAAACTCTTTGTGCATCTTCTTTCTCCTCTACACAAAAGCTGAGATTTAGGAACCTTACAGAATCATGGAATATCTCAAGTGGGAAGGAACCCCCAGGGATCACCCAGTGCCAGCCCTGGCCCTGCCCAGACCCCCCAACAATCCCAGCCTGGCCATCCCTGGCAGCAGTGCCCAAAGGCTCCTGGAGCTGTGGCAGCCTCGGGGCCGTGCCCATTCCCTGGGGTGCTCACCTGCCTGCTGTGCCAGCCTGCAGGCCTCACTGATCCTCTTCCCCGTGAGGCAGCTGAACACGGCCTCGATGTGGCTGCCGTGCCGGGACAGGGACACCTCGTCCTCGATGCGCCCTGCCGCCGTCTCCGAGAGCCAGCGCGAGAAGGCTCTGCGGCGCTCCAGGGCCAGCACGTACTCGCTGGGCTCCTCCAGGCTGGCCTCCAGCTCCTTCAGGTTACCCCAAATGGCCTCGCATAACGTCCAGGCCAAGCACCAGTGCTTCACAACAGCTGTGGGGACACACACCCAGCATCAGGAGTGAAAGCACGGAACTCAGAGGGGCTCATGTGAGGATAAACCTGGAGGGCTCACTATGCCCACCCTGGAGGGGTGCCAGGAAGGGCTGGAGGTGGCACTCAGTGCTCTGGGCTGGGGACAAGGTGGGCATGGGGCACAGTTTGGCCTGGCTGGGCTGGGAGAAAGAATCATTCCATACTCACTCTCTGCCACCATGGGATCCTCGGATGCTTTCCTGGCCCAGTCAGCATAGTCATGGATAGCAGAGACTCCGGGGTTGGGGGCCAGGAGGGGACAGGGCTCATCCATATGGACAGTGCTGTGCTTCAGCTTTATCTCCAGAGGGCTGAGATACAGCTCCTTGTCTCTGTCCATCTTCCATTGTTCCAAGCTCAACTTTTCCACATGAACCTTGAAAGGGGATTCTGTGAGTCTGGAGGAAAAGAGAAGATCCAGGTAGCAGATGTTCTGCGTGTTCTCCATGCAAGTGGAGCAGCTCATCCTGCAGCTTGTCCTAACTAACAGACACGACCCAAGGCATGAAGATCCCAGTGAGAGTCTGGGATCTGGAGCCAGGCTTTGGGACCCTGAACAACCTGGGGTAGTGGAAGGTGTCCCTGCCCACAGCAGGGGGTTGAACATGAAGGTCTTTAAGGTCCCTCCCAACCCAAGCCTTCTGTGATTTGGCAAATAAACCATGACTCACTGAGCTCTCCAAAGGCAGCAATCACACCACCACCCCAGCTCATTCCTCAGCACTTCAGATACACTGCAGAACATCCAGACAAACTTTTTGGGGCACTTAAATGGTGGGACTGGCCTATATTCCAGTCAGGTACAGAGACCCTAAACCCATGTGCCCCTGGATGCACAGGCAGAATTGAAGGTATCTGGAAGGTGTCTGGGAACTGAGCAGCTGAACAGAACTTCCTCAGGTAGGGCAGATGTCCTCAGGCAGGACCAAGAGATTAGAAGCTTTCTGGACAACTTTGAATTTTATCTTTAACCTCGTGCTGGGTGACAGTGCTATTTGTTTGGTAAAAAAAAAAAATCCTCTTACTATGCTATTGCAGGATTTGACAGAGATATTTTTGTGGAGAAGGGACACGAAGAAGATCTCCATGGCTAACACCATCTTGCACCACTCCTGCATGTCAAAAGGAACAGCAACCTGCAGCCAGGGTTCTGTCAGCCATGAAGAGCAAGATGCCACACCCACACTGAAAGAAACCCCTACTCACGATTTGGGAGCAACGGGAGTCGGCAGGAATCCATATTCCACGGGCTCCACCTGAGGATCTTCCACTTCACTGGAGCCACTCAGCTGATCTCCACAATTGACCAGCGTCCAGTTGGGTCCCCAACCCACACGGAACGAGCGCCCCATGAAGAGCCCCATGTCCATCAGGAGCTTCCCTTTCCCATAGGTGATGGACCTCTCCAGAGGGACGAGCCCGCGCTGCCTGCGGACCCCGACCGTCTTCACCTGCACCTCGGGCACTGCCGCGGGCACGGCGAACGCCGAGGCCAGCGGGGACGCCGCCGACCACAGGGCAGCAGAGGGGGGACTGCCCAAAGTCCTCGGGGCCTTGGCATCTGCCACGGCAGCACTCGGGGCTTGGAAAAGGACACTGGCGAACTTGGATTGCAGCAGCCCAGCAACTGGTGGGGAGAAGCAGGAAGAACGTTTCAGTGGGAGGGCACCTGTATTTCAGGGGATTTCAGGAATTCCCGGAGCAGCCAGTGGCAAACATCTGGATGGTGTGATGGGAACACGGAGCTAAGTGTGACTGTTTGCAGTGCTGAGTCTCTCTGACCCTCCAGCACTGCCCCAAGGAACACACGGGGTGTTCCCAGGAATGGGAGAGGGACGGCCCCAGCCCAAACTGGGCCGTTCCCAAAGCAGTCCCTAATTTAATGTGGGAATTGGGACATCAGACCAGAGGGGGGGTGTCAGACATCAGCAGGGCTCAGGCTGGCCCCACACACACCTCAGGTTGGTCCCTGTCAATCATAAGGGCTTTGAACTGATTAACAGATATGAATTAATGCTCAATCAGGGAGCACCTTCCAGCTCGTTCCCAGAGGTATTCCTCAATATCCCTGTGGAAAGCACACTTAGTGGGTGCACTGGGTATAAGGGGCAAGGTTTGGGCACTGGGGCAATCTGGTAGGGGCTGCCCTGTGCTGGGCACAGCTGGTGCTCACAGCAGACCTACCACAGGCCACCTCCAAATGAAGCTGCAAAGTTGGTGCCTCTAGGAGATCTTCAAGGGGAAAACCCATACAGGCAGAAAAAAATCAAAACTATAAAGAAAAAAAAAAGTGAAAAGAGCAGTGCAAGCATCAGAGAAGGAGGTGAAGAGGTGTTCCAGGCACCAAAGCACTCACAGCCCTCAGGGCAGGGCTCGTGCTGCAGCAGGGAATGAAGAGAGGAGGAAGGAGGGACAGGAAGGAACTGCTGCAGACCCCTGGATTCTGCCTGCTCATGTTAAAATTCAACTTTCTTCACACAATCTGTGGTTCCTCACCATACCTGCATGTCTTTTCTGTCCTTGTGATTTCGAAATGGGAAGCCTTGGGGAGCAGATCTCTTGGGAAGTGTCCATCTTGATGGGTTGCTTCCCAGGATAATCCAGGATCAAATCCAGGTCATCATCATCAGCAAGCAAAGAAGCTTTCATGATCTGAGGATGTGGGAAGCCAAGCCAGAACATCAGCAACCCTCCCACAGCAGCACCTCACTATGCTCATCAAAATAGCTCTTCCCACCCAAAACCACTCCTACATGCAGCACATGACCAAACAACACAGCCATGCTCCACAGGAGCAGTGGAGGCACAGCTCAGGCTTGGCCTGATGGATGAGCTTTTACAACTACTTGTTAAATCAGTGCACGGGGCTTGTTGGGGATGGGGGTGACATCCCAAAATAATCCTGATTTCTGGGATCTTAGCTCTGTCTGCTGTTTGTCAGATTGAGGAATAACTTCTGGTCTATTTGTTATTACAGGTAGAAGCCCAAAAGTGTTCAAGGTACTGTCCCCCCACAAAAATTACAAAGGCCTGGAGGGACAGGAGGCAGGGAATGGGTTCCCAGTGCCAGAGGGCAGGGCTGGGTGGGAGATTGGGAAGTGGGAATTGTTCCCTGGCAGGGAGGGCAGGCCCTGGCACAGGGTGCCCAGAGCAGCTGTGGCTGCCCCTGGATCCCTGGCAGTGCCCAAGGCCAGGTTGGCCACTGGGGCTTGGAGCAGCCTGGGACATGGAAGGTGTCACTGGATGGGCTTTAATGTCCCTCCAACCCAAACGTTCTGTGGTACTGTGAAGTAAAAGCATCAACACCAAGCCCCAAACCAAGACCAGTTATCCCAACACCTTTTTCTCCACCAAGGGAGAAGGGGCCCAAGGCTCTGGTGGTAGCCCACACTCCAGAGTTCCGAAACCTGAGTTCTGGCTTTAAGGTGTTTTACGTCAGCACTGAGCTTCCCACGTGCGAGGCTTCCCCAGAACACAGAGGTGTGGTGTGAGAGCTCAATCCCTCCCCACGGGATCATTACAAGCTGGTGTGTAAATGCCCTTGGGGAGGCAAATGCACCCTTGAGAAGTGCTGCACTTCCCAAGCCCTGTGCTGGAGAGGACAGGGGGCAGGAGGACACTGACCTGCAGGACGTAGGGGTTGATGCCCTGGGTGGATGCGATGTGGGTGGATGCTGGCACTGCCTCCTGCTCCTCCGCCAGAGCGTCCTCTGCCAAGGGCTCCTGGGCTGGCTCCTGGGTGATGTCGGCCATGTCACTGTCCAGCTCCACCACCCTGCCCAGCTGCTCCAGCTCCGGGGGCTGCGGATACAGAGGCAGGGTCACACCCAGAGCACGGCTTTGCCTGGACAGTCACAGCCCCAACCATCACCTGTGGGTGCTGCGGAGCATTCCTGCCTCTGCCAAGGTTCCACACGGAGTCAGGGATGGACACACAGAACCTTCAGGGTGTGCCATGCCAGGGAAGGAGCAGTCCCAGATTAGTGGTGCCCTCCTGGAGTTTTCCCAGTTCTGCCATTCAGTTCTTCAGCTTTCCAGTTCTCACGTGCCCAGCGAAGGGAGAGCTCTGTGGGTCCTGCCTCCCTCCCCTCCTCCCCAGCCCATCCCATCCCATGTGGTACAAATTCCAATCACAGAGTCTGCTTTCCACAAAGAACTGCATTTTATGTGGTTACTGGGAGGGAGGGCAGGCCCTGGCACAGGGTGCCCAGAGCAGCTGTGGCTGCCCCTGGATCCCTGGCAGTGCCCAAGGCCAGGTTGGCCATTGGGGCTTGGAGCAGCCTGGGACAGTGGGAGGTGTCCCTGCCAGGGCAGGGGTGGCACTGGGTGGGCTTTGAGGTCCTTCCAGCCCAAACCATTCCATGATTCCATGGCTTACTCTGCTCACTGTCATGGGCTGTACTTCTGCCCAGCTCACTCTGTGGGACCTGAGCTCCCAACATACTGGTTTGGCTCCAGTCTAACCATCCCATGACTCAGCTTTGTGTCCTGTGAAAGCCTCACGCTTCCAGCTTCCCAGGAAAAACACAGCACAGACTGCTGAAGCAAAAACAGCAGTGAGGAAACCCAGGCAGGGAGCGTCCTGGGAATCCTGCTCAGGAATTAAGGAGCACGTTCACAAGGCTGTGCTTAGCTCTCTGGAATCAGCCAGGATGGGGTGAAGGTTCTCAGCTGAGGCAGATAAAATCACCCTGGGGGTCTGTGAGGACAGAACTGAGTGGCAGATGTAGAATCTGAGCCTGGCCCCACATGTGGAACAGATTTACAAGTCAAAATACGGTTACAAACACACACGTTTCACTGCTCCCTTCATTGGGCTTTAATGCAGCAGGTTCCCTTGCAACATTAATAAATTCATTAATATTTAAGTTAGTGAGGGAAGACAAAACAAAAACCAAGTCTAGATAGTAAATACTTCATATAGCCCAAATATTAATATTGTCAGATGTGCTCTACACCAAGAGCTTGGAAAGCTTTAAGCGATGCTATAAAGTTTCTTAGGGTTTTGGAAAACCAAATGATGTTTCTCCTAACTTCAGAAATTAAAACCCGAGTTAATGTTATGCAAGACAAAGGTGTTAATGAACCCAGAGGGATTTTTGCTAAGTACACTGAAATGTGTAATAATGTTTGAAAATATCAGAGATATTCCCAGTATTCCTGAGTTTAAAAGCTCAGCTCTGCTCCCCCCAATCAGAACATGAAGCAGAAAGAGGAGATGAAGTGATGTTGTTGGGCAGCTCAAAATGCAAATAATTAAGGATCTACTCCAGCAGAGCAATGAATGAGTGGGCATTAATTAGCCCAGGAGCTGGGAAAGCTGGAGCAGCAGCTCCAGAGAATCCCCACTACTCTGGGATTCTCCATGCAGAATCCAGCAGAGCTGGCAGGCCCCGTGCCTGCCCCAGCAGCAGGATGTCCTGCCCAGGGAGCAGATGTGCTTCTGGCATTGCTGCACAGGGATCAGGGTCCTGATGGCCTCTCTCACCTGCTGGAGAGCTCTGCTCTCCTGCCACACAAGTGGCCAGCAGAGACTCACACTGAACACCAGGGAAAAGCTCTTCGATGTTAGAAACAGAGAACTATTGAGGTTGGAAGAGCCTCTGAGCCCACCAAGTTCAACCCTTGCCCAGCAGTGCCAAGGCCACCACTGACTACATCCCCATGTGCCACACCCACAGGGCTGTGGAATCCCTCCAGGGATGTGACTTCACCACTGCCCTGGGCAGCTGTGCCAGGGCTGCACAGCCCTTTCCAGGAAGGAATTATCCCAATATCCAACCTAAACCTCCCCTGGCCCAGCCTGAGGCCACTTCCTGCTCCCCCTCCTGTCAGGGACTTGTGCAGAGCCACAAGGTCCCCCCTGAGCCTCCTTTCCTCCAGGCTCAGCTCCTTTCCCAGCTCCCTCAGCTGCTCCTGGGGCTCCAGCCCCTTCCCAGCTCCCTTCCCTTCCCTGCACACCTCCAGCCCCTCCAGGGCTCTCCTGCAGGACCCAGCACTGGGCACAGCCCTCGAGGGCCTCTCTGTGCCCAGCACAAGGGACAATCCCTGCCCTGAGGGACAATCCCTGCCCTGGGGACAATCCCTGCCCTGGGGCTGTGCCCACATTGGGGCTGGCACAGCCCAGGGGCCATTGGCCTCCTGCCCACATGGGCTCCTGGTATTCCCAGTGAATTGGATCAAACACTGCCTGTGGATCAAACACTCCTGTGTAAGACGGGCCCAGCACTGAGGATGTTTTGCAAAGGTTTAAAGCAGTCACATCCAACACAAATAGGTTTATGAAGCCAGCATATAGCCAGCCTTACAAAAAGTATTATTTTAATAAAAATAGAGCACATTCTTAAAATAAAAAGCAGACAGTCTTGCACACTAATGGTGGTAAAGGCAACTGAGTGCACAGCATCACTGTCCAGGCAGGCAGCACACGGCGTTGGCATTACGGGCGTGCATTTAATAGTCACAAAAACAAGGGGTCTTCCAGAAGAGATGGAAATCTGCCAAACTCAGACTAGAATTCAAACAAGAAACAAGGGTTGAAAGCCTCCCCGCCCCATCCTCAGTCTGAAATGTCAAGTGTCTCAAAGGAAAACAACACGCAGTCAACTCAGCCAGAGTTCAGAAGAGTTTCTGTACGGCTTCACTCTCCAGATTGCAGGTTACTCCAACCACCCCCTTCCCAGGCACCAGCTACTCTCCAAATTCCATGTCATCAACCCCCTTTAGTCACTGTTCTCCTTCTACCTGAGCTGGGGGCGCTGGTTTGCCGTTCAGGGCCATCTGCTGGGGCGGCAGGTGCCCTGGGGGTGGCACAGGTGTGGTCTTTAACTTCTTGGTGTCCACTTTTGAAGGATGATCTTCCTCTTCCTCATCTGAATCTTGCAAGCCATACTTGGAAAAGTGTGCTACCTGTGTTAAGGAGAAGGACAAACACATCACAGCTTGGAAGTGAAATTTCTGGAAGGCCTCAACACTGGGCAGGTGTAACTGTGCCCTACCCAGGTGTCACTAATGCATACAGCTCTTGGGACACCTGCAACAAATTCAGCCTCTCCACACACCAAAACCACCTGCTCTAGGCAGGTCTGGGGCCACAGGTTTCACCACAGAACTGCAGACTGGTTTGGATTGGGAGGCACATCACTCATTCCATGGGCAGGAGCACGTTCCATTAGTCCAGGTTGCTCCAAGCCCCATCCAACCCCGCCTCAAACACTCCCAGAAGGAGGAGCTGCTTTGGTGAGGACAGCTCTCTCACCAGAGCCAGGGGACCTGGCACAGCTGTCCCAAGTGAGCAGATCACTGAATTACACTTGTCAGGGGATTCAGCCTGGGGTGTGCGTGGTGGGCTCACCTTGAAGACCCAGGAGCCTGTCTCGGGGCGGTACTCCTTGAAGCGGGCGCCCTGCTTGCGGGACACAGCCTCCAGCCTGCCCTCGTAGTTCATCTCCGCCAGCCGCTCGGGGCTCTTGATCAGGCACCGCGAGCTCTTGTCCGTGGGCCACACCCCGTCCAGGGTGACCTCGGCTCGCCTGCAAGGGCACAGAGCGGGCTCAGACACGAGGGACTGAGGCACAGCTGCTCAGGAACAGGGGTGGGGAACCTGGGCAGGGGAGCAGAGCCCAGCCCTGGGCAGGGGAACTCATATCAGCTTTTACACCCAATCTGTGGTTCGGGAATTTGCATGCGACCCATTAACACTGCAAACTGGATGCACGTTTGGATTTGTCTCTTGGTTGCTGCCTGCAAACACAGCAGACTGTCAGGATTTTAAAAACCATCCTTATCCAACACACACCTGTTTAACCCTTCCCCAATGGGTGGTTTCTTTTCATCATCAGGGTAAACAATAACTTCTTTCCTCCGGATATGCACGATCTCATCCAGGTTTAAGTTTGTCAGATTTACTTCTCCTTCAAAGTAAATTGATCCATAACCTGCAAAATAACCCAAAAGGTCACAATAAATTGTGAAAAGTCATGTGCCAGAGAGCCCATGGTCCTGCTGTGCTCCTCCTGTCCCCACCCAGCCCCATCCTGTCTCCAAAGGAAAGTGACACCTCCTTCCCCCTGAGAAAACCCTGGAGGAGCCTTATCAACTTTGACACTGATATGGAGCCAGGCTGGGAGAGCTGGGGGTGCTCACCTGGAGAGGAGAAGGCTCCAGGGAGAGCTCAGAGCTCCTTGCAGGGCCTGAAGGGGCTCCAGGAGAGCTGCAGAGGGACTGGGGACAAGGCATGGAGGGACAGGAGGCAGGGAATGGCTTCCCAGTGCCAGAGGGCAGGGCTGGATGGGAGATTGGGAAGTGGGAATTGTTCCCTGGGAGGATGGGGAGGCCCAGAGCAGCTGTGTCTGCCCCTGGATCTCTGTAAGTGTCCAAGGCCAGGCTGGACAGAACCTGGAGCAAGCTGGGATAGGGAAAGGTGTCCCTGCCCATGGAATGAGATGAGCTTTAATGCCCCTCCCAAACCAAACTAGTCTGTGATACTGTGATTTATTCTGTCCTAAAATCCTACTTTGATGCAAGCTGCTCCCAAAGCAAGGGCACTGGTTACAATCAGACTGAGGGTTTGGAACTCGGGCTCCATAGCTTCAAGATGCCTGGATGAGGGTGAAGCCCCTGGGAGGGCCAGGGGGCCTCACCTGTGCGGCCAATGGTGAAGTCTGTGACGATACACTCGTTCCTGTAGTTGGTCAGCCGGGCCAGCTCCTCCAGCGTGGGGATGGTGTAGTAGCCAGCTCGTGTCAGAACAATCCCTGCAACACAACATTCCCTGAGCACAGGCAGCAATGGATCAACATTCCCAGACTGTCATCCCATCCCATTTCTTTTGCCAGCCTGAACAGCTGGAAGCCTCAGAGGAACTGAGAATCTGTGCACCCAAAGCCAACAGACAGCAGAACACCATCATTCCACAGCCTCCAGAGCACATTTAAGCCAACTGCTCTGGCAGGTTCTTCCAGCTCAGGCACCTGCCAGAGAGCAGCAGGTGTGCAAACAGGAAGGGAAGAAGATGCACAGGGAAAAGAAAAATTGCAAATGCATCAACACTTGAAGGAAACACTCTGCCAGCTTTAGTAGCCTGGGGCTAGAGTAGCTCAGGCACTGCTGACCAAGCTCCTATTCTTCATCTATTAATCTGACTAATAATCCTCCCGTTTCCCAAAAGCATTTTGCATCTACAACATGTCTAGAAATGTTTCTTCTGCACACGTCACCCGCCAGCTTCATTACATGACACATAAGTATTACCTGGAAGGATTAACAAATCTTTCCCCTTTACCTTCTCAAGTTTAAAAAACTCCAACACACATGATACAAAATCAGGGGATAAAACTTAAATCCTCATTGACTCAGCAGATAAAATTTCTGCACTAGGTAAGGAAAGCAAGATTTGTATTCTGGTGAAAGGAGGAAGGAAAAAACCAAAAGCTGAGGGTGTCAAAGAGCAGAAAACGTGCATGGAACGCTGCCCCCGCCAGCCTCACCTGCAGGATGCAGCTGGTGCCCGGCTTCCACCTCCTTGTCATGCTCCTCCTGCAGGGAATCCTCCTGGAAGGAGGCGTCCTCGCTGCTGCCCTCCAGCCCGTTGCGCAGGGCCGCGCGCATGTTCAGTGCCACGATGGTGTCGTCCACGCCCGAGTGGGGCTTGTGCCCGCTGCCCTCCAGGGTCTGCGGGATGGGCTTGGCGATGGGATTGGTGTAAAACCTGGTCACCTCGTGGGCCTCCTCCTCCTCCTCCTGCTCCCCGTCCTCCCTGTGGTTCTCCTCGGGAGGCACCGACAGGAAGAACCTGGGCAGAGGAAGGATAATGTGAATTGTTAAGCTCTAAGGGACCTACACCAACATTCCTGTGCGGGGCCAGGAACTGGACTTGGATGACCCCTGGGGGCCCCACCCCGCTCAGGAGACTCTGATTTGATGAGTAAAATTCTGCTCTTTCCACACAAAGAGCCAACAGGACCACATGAACGGCAGTGCCAGTGATTGCTTCCCTTCCCTCTGCTCCTGCCTGACCACCTCTAGCCACTGAGGCTCCCACTACAGCAAGGACAGTGGTGAGAGTGTGACTAAAGCACGTGCCCTGTGCAGAGCTGAGTGCAATGGGGAGCTCAGGCTGGAGAGGAACCTCAAAAGTGGCTGTAAAGCAACCCCACAGCTCCAAACCCTCTGCCCACAGGGCCAGGGTGACCTCACTCCCACAGCAGCTCTTATTTTAGTAGCCTTCAATAAAATCAACGTGATGAGCTGGGCAGGAGGTTTGGTCCAGACTCTGATTAAAAGAAAACCAAGGCAAAATCAGAGCTCAACTGAAATATGGTCACAGACTTTTTAAAGGAGGTTGGAATTCTGGCTTTTGTGGGCAAAGATGTAGCCTTAGAGGTTCCTCATTGTAATCTGTACAAAATACATATAACAGAAAATAAAAATATGAGACATGAAGGTCAGTGGAGCTTCCTTGCAATTCCCACATCACTGAGGACTGATCAGGAGAGAGTCTTCTCCCCTCAGAGTCAGTTTTAGCACTTCCCTCAAAGAATGTCATGTTTTCCTGCTACAGGGAAGGAAGAGAGACTTATCCAGGAAACAAGTCCCTGCTCTCTGACCCCGATTTTGGGTGGGGTGCCCTGGCAGTGCCCACACAGGAAGAACCCATGATTAGTCTGGGAGGGAATGAATCTCCCAGCAGGTCAACTGCTTTCAATGAAGTGACATCCCTGAAAAGAAGCGATGCTGTACAGCAGTAATTTAAGGACAGGCAGAACCAGTTTGCATTGTGAGCACAAAGCCCTGCAGGGTGGCTCCTCACCTGTCCCCGTTCTCTGGGTACTCCGATGGCGACGCCAGGTCCTCGTTCTCTCGGCTCACAGGAGAGAACAGGTTACTGCTGCTGAGGTTCTTCAGAACCAGCTTCTTGATGCTCTTCCTAAAAACACAAAATGCCAAGGAAGGGAAATTGGGATCCATCCAGGGCATAAATATGTATTTTGTACTTATTCAGATGCTCTGGGGACCAGGAACCAGCTCTAAGACCTGCTCCCACACCCAGGACATATCAAGTCTCCTGTCAAAGATCCTAAAACTTTTTGGGGAATTCCATTCAAGGCTCTTGCTTATGTGGAAGTGTAAAAAGCACAAGTCTCTGCCAAGTTCAGCAAACCAGAGTGTTCTATGTTTCCCAAACCAGCTCTAGAAGCACAGAAGGTCTGGCTCACAGCTGCAGGTTCATTTTACTGCAGGGTCACTTCAGCCTTTTGCTCTTAGTTTTCACTCAACTCCAAGTCTTTCCAAACCCCTTTCCCATTTATTTGCCAATAATGCACCCAAAAACTGAACCCAAAGCTTCCCTCAGGCAGATCCATGATTTATTTCTCACAGAAACACCTGTAGATCTGAAATAGAAGCAGGGCTGGGATAAAACCACCAGAAATCTGCCTCCATAGTAAGGGCATGAGCAAACCTGATGACACACCCAGTTCAGCAGCAGAAGTATTACCCTTCAAGCTTTCCTTGTAAGAATTCCTACATGACTTTATAGGAGCTTTGCTCCCATCATGGGCTGACCTCATTTTACAGCTTATTTAGCCTTAAGAGTTTAAGCTGAACCTTTTAACCTCCTCTACAGAAAACAGTCCTAGTGAATTCTTACAGACAACTTGTTATTGTTCTTCCTATCTGAACCACGGCACAAAATCATGGGATTGAGGGCAATACACAGGAGTTCACAGAGGATTCTCACACAGAGCCAAAAGAGAAGCTCACTTTGGCATGAAGGCTCCATTGGACAGGGAAGGTTCATCATCATCCAGCCCATCGAAGAGCTGGGACTTGGCCGAGCCTGCCGACTGCAGGGCCTTGGGCCGCACTCTGGTCGCAGGGCGTGGGGTCAGCTTGTAGTGGGTGGGGGTTGTCAAGGCCTTCTGGGCTGCTGGGTTGGTTGGCTTCAGCCTCTGGAACAGAAAGTTGGGACAGTTGGAACCCTCAGGGCATTGGGACAGTTTTAGGGTGCTCTAGCTCCTGGCTTTGAAAGGGGAAGCAATAATTGCACCCAGGTTAGAGGGCTCCATGCACAGCCACATCCACAGCCTGGATCCATGTGCCCCCTCCAGGCTCCAGCTGCCAGGCAGGACTCACCTCCAGCCCCTGGAATCTGCCCGGGGGCAGCAGCCACTGAAAACCTCCCCTAACACTTCAAAAGGCTGGGAAGTGTTTGTTTTATCTTGTGAACAAAGCAAATGAAAGGTTTATCAGAGACTCTCAGAGATGTCCTAAGCAAAGCACTACAATTATTCCAAGCATTAACAACAACCCATCTTTATTCCCAATCAGCAGCAGTGAGCACAGGAACTCCATAGCCAAGGTTCTGATGCAGGCAAAAGCAGGAAATCATGGAATGGTTTGGGCTGGAAAGGACCTTACAGATCATGCAGTTCCAACCCCCTGCCATGGGCAGGAAACTTCCCACTGGAATAAAATCAAACACTTTGTGTCCTGGACAGTAAAAAGCCACTGCACCACTGGGAGAGCACAGAGAGCAATTTACTTGGCTGCTCGCTGTGCATTTAAGTGAAGACTGCACACAGAGCAAGGTAATTTCAACTGTTGCCCCTAAAGGAGTTCAGTGCAGATGTGCACTTACCTCTTCTTTCTTCTTTGGGTCTGACATGGGGTTTCTGAAGAGTGGGGAGTCTCCAAAGGGTGAGTAGGTCAGGCTGTTGAGGTGCTGCTGGAGGACAGCTTGCTGGGCTGCAGAGGCGTTGGGGTCTGTCAGAGCTACAAAAGGAGCAGCATTTTAGTTTTAGAGCTTTGGGAAGAGGACCTGGGCAGGCAGAAACACAACAGCTCTCACAGCATCTCCTTCCTCCATCAGTGTGCAACCATATTCGCTGAGCTCTCATGGGTGAAGAGCTGAGGGCACAGAGAGATACAGAGCAGTGGACAGAGCCTGGCCTGCCAGAATATTCAACAATCCAGCTGGCTTCTGAACGGGCGTGCAGGGAAAATATTTCACGCAGAATTTTGACATTGCTGCTACCACAACCAAACATACAGGTCTAGAGTCCCCTCTGCAGTGGATTCTAAATTTTGTCTCTCCATCTTATAGCATCTAATTTTAATTCCTACTAAAATGCTCTTAAAGAGTTCACACAATGAAACATTCAAGCCACCAAAAGCAGCTTAATTTTAATTCCAACAAAACCAGGGTGAATGTGGGCATTCCCAAAGAACAACAAAACCACTCTGACAACAACAGCTTACTGTCAGGGTCTGCAGAAAGTCGGGAGGAGAGCTGGAGACAACTGGGGCTTATTTTTGTCCCAATGGCACAGCATTCCTGTTAATAAAGGCCCTCCAGGCCCCTCCTATCTGGAATAGAACACTGCACTTCCCTTACTTTTTTTTGTGAACATCTATTCTTGCTGCCCCAAATTCAATGATGGGAAACGTTACTGATCTTGAAAACAATGCTCTAAAATAGGTGCAATTATTGGGCATGTACAGCAACTTTGAATTCCTTTAAAAATATACATATAACTAGCAAAAAAAGTGTCATTAACATTGTCTGCACTAGGACTGAGAACAGAAGTGGCCTCAAGGAGATGTTTTGTCATTCCAAACCCTTTGGGAGGGGTGTGCTCCTGTGTCCAGGCACATGGGAACAAGGCACCAAGCAGCAGGTTCATGGACACTCACCTACAGCAGGCTGAGGGGCCCCAAAGCCCAGGGTAGCTGTGGATGTGTTGAATCCTGGGGCTCCGAACGCTCCTGTTCCCAGTGTTCCCCCCAGCTTTGGCTGGGTGTTCCCAAACAAGGATGTCTGTCCTGCCCCCAGAGCTGTGACACAAGAGAGAGGTGACTGTCATTTACCACAGGACTGTGACAAGTTTACAAGCACAACAAAGAATCAATTCCTTATTAAACAGCAGGAAGCACTCTCCATGGCCACGGATGCTGCAGACACTCCAACCTCGTGATGAGACCAGAGGCTCTGAGCACAGAGAAGCTCACCAGTCCCACCAGTGTAACCAGTGCTGCCCAGTTTCTATCAGGTCCCTTGGCACTGTGCTAAGAAGCTCCCCTTGGAGCTGCCCCGAGACATCCTGGCTAGAACCTACAACATCCCCAGCCTTTCCTAGCTCAGTTACAGGCAATATCCAGGCTGGACCAGCACTGCAGCCCGAGGGCTTAAGCTGCTGAGAAATGAGCTGGGAAACTGCTTACCTGTTCCAAATCCTGTCCCAAGTCCAGTTCCCAGAGTCCCAGTCGCAGGTTTATTTCCAAACAAGCTATTTCCAGCAGTGTTGGCACCAAAACCTTCAACAACAGAACGAGCAGCTCATTGGAGATGAAATTAAAACCATATATTGAAATAAATAAGCATCACAGGGTCAAAAAGCCCTGCTGCAGTCAAGGTCAAATTTCTCACTGTTTCCAGCAGTGCAGGTTAAACTGACAATCAGCAAGAAAGGACTTCACTGGTAATAAACATTTTTTAGTTATAAATACAGCATTAAAGCAGCACAGAAAAATGCTGGTCTGCCTTCTTAAGCTTTTCAGTTTGTTACAAACTTCAAAATTTACTTGAAAGGCAGAGCTGACATGATGCTGCTGGCAACAGAGTAAAATGTGCTGGGGTTTTTTAAGTGCCTGGAGGGAACAAACCTCATTTCTTCCTGTTTATACCACACACTCATTTCTCTGACACTCACCACAGAGCAGGTGGGAACTCAGCTCCACACAGTTCAAGGACACAGCTGTAGCTGCAACGAGGCCACCCCAAATCTACCATGAGCTCAGTACTACTGCACATGCTGATCCCATCCCATGCTTGGCTAGCACACAAAGCCAGGATTAAACTGAAGAACTGCAGGTGTGCACCAAGCCCTGGGACTGCAGCTCCATTCCTCCTATAAACTGCTACACAGGCAAAGCAAAACCACACACTGCAAAGGTTGGTCTCCACCAAAGAGTGCCAACACACTGGTGGGGCCACAGAGACCCTGACCAGCAGAACAAGAACTCGGAAGCATCCTTCACACCCCTGTGAGGTTTGCCCAGGACTGGTCACCACAGTGACCAGTCAAACCCTGCTTGCCAAGGTGCTGCCCTGGTTCAGAGCACTGAGAACTGCACAGAGCTTGATTTGGGAAAGACCTTAAAGACCACCCAGGTCCCTCGAGTTCTTCCCTGTCTATCCTGGCAGGCTGGCACAGCAGGCTAAAGGCATGGCAGGCCCCACTGCCTTTAAACCAACACAAAACAGCACCACAGGGGATACCAGGATCCAACCCCCTCCTACTCACTCTGAGAGACACAGCTTTGTTGCTCTGAAATCCAGGATTAAAAAGGCAGAAGAGATTCCAGAGTCCCATGAAAGAAGCTGCTGCTCCCTTCAGCCATCCCTACACATTCCTCCTGCTCAGTCACACACTCACATCAGTGCCAGAGGCCACCAGGAACACAACACCCAGTTCCTCAGGACTCTGATCCTTCACACCACCAAGGACAGCAACAGCCACCAGCTAAACTGGAGCTGACTCACTTCACCTTCACTGCAGTGCAGGATCTCCTGACACCTGCCCAAGCCCAGGGATCACTGGTTTCACCCCAATTCCCCCAATGCTGCTGTGCCAACACAGGCTGTTCACAGCCTCCTAACCATCCCCTCTGCTCCCTGAATCTTTGATTTCAGGAGTTTTCAACCACAGAATTACAGAATGGTTGGGGCTGGGAGGGACCTCTGGGATCACCCAGTCCAACACCCTGCCCAAGCAGGGGCACCTGGAGCAGGGGACACAGGAACGTGTCCAGGGGGGTTTGGGATGGCTCCAGAGAGGGAGACTCCAGGCCCTCCCTGGGCAGCTGTTCCATGCAAGGAAGTTCTTCCTCAGGCTGGGCTGGAATTGTTGTGTTTGAGTCCCTGGCCATTGCTCCTCGTCCTGTCACTGGCACCATCCTGACAGCCCTTGGAGAGATTTGGATGGATGGACAGATCCCCTCTCAGCCTTCCCTTCTCCACACTGACCAGGCCCAGCTCCCACAGCCTCTCCTCATCAGAGATGCTCCAGATGCTCCAGACCCCAAATCATCTCTGTGACCTTCACTGGACCCTCTCCAGTAGCTCCTGCTCCTCCTTGAGCTGTGGAGCTCAGAACTGAACAGGACACTCCAGATGAGCCTCCTTGGGGCCGAGCAGAGGGACAGGATCCCCTCCCTGAGCTGCTGGGAATGCTCTTCCCAGTGCTCCCCAGGATCCCAGGGGCTCTCCTGGCCATTACAGGCTGAACCTTCCCTGAAGGACTCACCAAAACAGTGGCACCTGACCATCTACTTCCTGAGTAAGGGAGTCCCACCATGAGCAAAGGCACAACCCAGCACACTTCCCTTGGCACAGTCGTGGCTCACCTGACAAATCCCACACTGCAGTACTTAGCATGTGCTCTCAGCAGTGTGTGCTATACACAGTACAGCTTTAAATGACTGAAACCCCACTTTGTTTCCCCTGTCCCCAAACTGGAAGGGCTGCAGGGTTTCCTAAACTCAGAGCTGGTTTGTTACCGAAGAGGCCACTGCCCGTGGTGGTTCCGAACGAGGGAGCGCTGGTTGTGGTGGCTCCAAATCCAGCAGGCTTGTTCCCAAACAGGGTCTGAAAGGAAAACAACAGCAATGTGGAAACCTGAGAGGCTGATGCCACAGGAATTGTATCAGTGTTTGGCTGCAGGCAAGGAAGCACAACTAAAGCCAAGCACAGCTGAGCCCCCCCAGCCCACCCTCCCATGAGTAGGGGTCATCCCAAGCCACGTGTAAGACCCCCCAAAAGCAGCAGTTAGGGTCAGACTCGAGGGGCTTAAGGAACTCTTCCAATCTCAGTGATCCTGTGATTTTTGCTCCACCAGAACCAAAATGACTGAATATCAAAAACCAAGGCTGGTTTTGGTCCATCACAACTTACAACCTGTACTTCCAACCCTATGCTGAGGCACCCCCAGGCACTGAGAACCTCTCCTGCTGCTTTCTTCACTCCACACATCACTTGGTCAAAAAAGGACTCCACTACGCCTGTTTATCCTCCAGTTTACAGCAAGCCACCTGACTTTTGCATCTCAGACATCTTAATTCCTACACTAACAGAACTTCCATGAAGGTCAGCACCCCAGAAGAGGGCTCTGCTTGGTCTTCTCTCTTTATTACGAAGGCACAGACATACCGAACCACCAACACCAAATCCTGTGTTGGCTTGTCCAAAAAGGCCAGTTCCCGTTCCAAATCCAGTCCCAGCATTTGTATTGGCAGCTGTCCCAAAAAGGCTTCCAGGCTGCGAGGGCTGGGTGACCCCAAAGAGACCCTACAAACAGGAACCAGGTTAAGGTAATGCTCCCAGGCTTTTCCAAGTCCAGCACTGACAACAACAGATCCAATACACAAAATGAGGCAATGAAACAATGCTATGTTTGCCCTTGTGCTGGGGGAAGAGGAGGGGTGAAGAGCATTCCAGAAGCTTTAGTCCTCTTCCAAGAAATTAGCTACAAAACGGAAATTAAAAAAAAAAAACACCAGAACAACTTATACTCCAAGCTTTAAAGGATATTGGAATTTTCTCACTGCTTTGAGCAAGGGAGATGGAAAAGAAACATTTCACAGGGTTTTCTGGAAGAAGTCACAACAAATTCACAAAGAACACAGGGTATTTGGAGCCAAAGCCTCTAGTTATGCAACAAGTTACAACTATATAGAATCTTTCAGTCACAAAAGCCCACAAATGCTGCTCATTTTTCACCAGAAAGTCCAAGATTTGAATTGCCACAGACAGTTAATCACAGAACGACGTTATCTGTGTGAAAATGATCGGAAACACAGGAGTTGCTAGAGAGCAGCTGCTTGAGGAGGTGAGTGGGAACACGATTTGTGAACAGCTGACTGCTCTCCAACTGTGAGAACAAAGCTGACTGGCAGGAGGTTCCTCACTCCACCGCAGCCTTCAGAGCTCAGCAGCCTGGTTTTACCACACGGTACTGGAACCCCAGGAACATCCCAACCCCACAGTGCCCCAGGAGCAGCTGCAGCCTCTCTTACCATGGTGTTGGTGTTGGGCTGGCCCAGGGTGCTGGTGCCCCCGAAGGAGAAGCCGGTGTTCTGTGTGGTGGTGGCCTGGCCGAAGGGTTTGTTGAACAGACTCGTGGTCTGGGACTGCTGCCCGAAGAGCCCGCCCGTGGTGCCCGTGCCAAAGCCAGTCGTACCTGGGACACACACAGGGATCAGAGACCAGAGCCCACAGACCCCACACTCCAGCATTGCAACTGGAAAAAAGCTCATGGAATGTCCTGAGCGGGAAGGGTCCAACCCCTGGCCCTGCCCAGACCCCCCAACAATCCCAGCCTGGCCATCCCTGGCAGCAGTGCCCAAAGGCTCCTGGAGCTGTGGCAGCCTCGGGGCCGTGCCCATTCCCTGGGGAGCCTGGGCAGTGCCCAGCACCCTCTGGGGGAAGAACCTTTCCCTGCTCTCCAGCCTGAGCCTGCCCTGGCCCAGCTCCAGCTGCTCCCTGGGTGCTGTCCCTGCTCATCCAACAACCACTTCCATTCCTACAGCCTGGAGGATTTGGATCTGTTTACAGTCAAATCCCACAAACACAAATATCCATCATTCGGAAAAAATCCTTCCCTGGGAGGGTGGGCAGGCCCTGACACAGGGTGCCCAGAGCAGCTGTGGCTGCCCCTGGATCCCTGGCAGTGTCCCAAGCCAGGCTGGACACTGGGGCTTGGAGCAGCCTGGGACAGTGGAAGGTGTCCCTGCCCAGGACAGGGATCAGACTGGGTGAGCCTCAAGGTCCCTTCCAACCCAAACCATTCTGGGGTTCTATGATCTCATTACCTTTCAGTTTGCACTAAAAACTAATAAAAACCCAAGTCTAGTTCCAATTTTTCCAAGGAAAAGTAATAAAACAGATTTATATGGCAAAGAACCCCACCAGTGAATGCTGGCAATACAACCAGCACAACTCTGAGCTCACAGCAGTGCTTCAGCATTTCACACCACAAAACTTTAAATGCTTTAACAGAATATTTGCATGTGCACTCCCAGGAATGCCAGGGCCAGGCAGTACTTACTGGTTCCAAAAGCAGTTTTATTCTGTCCATAGGAAAAGCCTGTATTGGTAGTGGAAGAGCCAAAAAGTCCTGTGGCTGTGCTGGATGTGGCAGTGGAAGAGCCAAACAAGCCAGCAGTTGCTCCTGCTCCTACAGGATTCGTGGGCCCTTTCCTATTTGCCTGGTAGTCTTCCAAACGGAGTTCCTAGAGGAAAATCCAGCTCTTTTTACACAGGACAAGGGCAGGCAAATGTCCTTACCACACTCACACAGCACCCACTCTTCACCAAGGTGAAGGCTCAAGAAAATCTGCAACGCCTTATGTTTTTAAAAACAAGGACACCAAAACCAAAACCTGAACCTAGATCCATGTTCAGGCTTCGTTTTGGCTTCCCAGAGCTTTTTCAGGTCTTTTCATAAAAGATCTGTTATGAAGGCTCAAACCAACCTGAGTGGGAAGGCCTCAGGTGAAACCCTTGGAACACCAGTTTATTATAAACAACTGAGATCTGTCTGGGATCCTGCTGTTATCTCAGCAGAGCAGGGCTGTTCCCAACAGCATCTCATGTCCTTCTGACAAGATGGAATTTCAGCTCTTCCAGACCTGCATTAAGCATTTAAACCCAACTACAATTAATGTGGCGTTGCATTAATTGTTTTACTTGACAACACCTCCTGTGTGTGATGCAGATACTGAAGGTTCATTAATATTCTTCCATTAATGAGCACAGACTGTAATTACAGCCCCAAAAGGCCCATGGTAAGGCTGTGTCCCCCCCTGCACTGACCTCGAGGGACTTGCTCTCGTACTCCTTCATGGCAGTGATGCACTGGTGCTTGGTGTTGATGTTGGTGCTGATGTTGGATTTCACCATGGTGTCGGTGCCGGTTGGGGGCTGCCGGGAAGGGAGGAAGGGCCAGGTTAAAATCCAGACATATTTGGGGGAACACAGCCAGAAGTCCCTGCAGACCCTGGGAAATCCTACACCTAGCACACACCTGAGGCTCTGTGTGACTCCTGTGCCTCGCTCAGGCAAGGCCCCACCTGCAGAGCTGCCTCCAGCCCTGGGATAAGGAGGACATGGAGCTGCTGGAGAGAGTGCAGAGGAAGCCACAGAGACACTCCCACAGCTGGAGCCCCTCTGCTCTGGAGCCAGGCTGGGAGAGCTGGGGGTGCTCACCTGGAGAGGAGAAGGCTCCAGGTTTAGGCCCCTTGCAGGGCCTGAAGGGGCTCCAGGACAGCTGCAGAGGGACTGGGGCCAAGGCATGGAGGGCCAGGAGGCAGGGAATGGCTTCCCAGTGCCAGGGGGCAGGGCTGGGTGGGAGACTGGGAAGTGGGAATTGTGCCCTGGCAGGGAGGGCAGGCCCTGGCACAGGGTGCCCAGAGCAGCTGTGGCTGCCCCTGGATCCCTGGCAGTGCCCAAGGCCAGGTTGGCCACTGGGGCTGGGAGCAGCCTGGGACAGTGGGAGGTGTCCCTGCCATGGCAGGGGTGGCACTGGGTGGGCTTTGAGGTCCCAACCCAAACCTTGTCTGATTTCATGGTTTTATGATTCCATCATTATTTGTACAGCTGAGGCCTCACCCAGGTGTGTTCAATGACAATCAACAATGGAATTTGCCCCAGGAACACTCAAAACAACTCCCAGCAATTCTGCTTTTGGTTTCACTTTAAAAGCAATTTACCTCAGTTACTGACACAAATCCTGGAGCTCTGCATGAATTTCACTATCCCCCTTTTTTTAACAGTGCTATGAGATTACAAATCAGCAGCACTGCAAGAGCCCAGGCAGCACCACAGCTCTGCCCCCAAAGCCTGAGTCTTACATCAGCTCAGTCCAAGAAGGAAGAGGGATGAGATCTGCATGAACCAGTTTTTGGGGAAAGGAGTCCCTCTTCCAGCAGGCCCCAGTTAGCCCAGTTCCTCAAGGCCTCTCTGCTGGGCCACCCTCCAGGTCCAACTGCCATGGAACTTTGTAGCAGTTACTGAATCCTGTCTTAAAGGGGACTCGTCCAGAGGAGGCAGGACACCACTCCTCTCCTTCCAGGTCCCATTCCCAAAGCCAGGATGGCTCAGGAGAGCTGCCCTGACTCTGACCCATCCCAAGGTGTCTATAACCCTTACTGCTGCCAGCATTTGCCATGGATCACCTTGAATTCCACAGCACTTCCTGAGAAGGCTCAGCTTTAGAAGCTCCTTTACCCCAAACCCAGCAAGTCTAAAATTCTATAGCATTGGAGAAGTTTTTCAAATTCAGGATAAAACCTGGAGCTAAACAACACCTATTTCCACTGCAACAGTCCCTCTGAAGGGATGTCTTCAAATCATTTCACAACACTTGCATACGAACTCCTCATTTTTTCACCATCACACAAACAACTGCAAAACTGAATGCTTTCCACAGTGAACAGACTGGATTAAGAAGAAAAAGCAGAACTTACATTAAATTTAATAGTTGTGCCAGTTGGAGCAGCAGTAAAGCTGGTTGGGCCAAAGAGAGAGCCAGATGTGCTCCCAAAGGGGTTGGAAGTAGTGTTGGTGGTCCCAAAGAGCCCTCCACTGCTGGTGCTCGTACCAAAATCTGAATAAAGCATAAAAAATGACATCAGTATTAAAAAAAACCGAATATTTTATTCAAATCAGAAACTGGTTTGAAAATGGGAAAAACAGCTGAGAAAAATAATTTGACAGCAGAGCTGGAAACTGATGGTGCTGATAACGCAGTTCTCTGCTGTAGAAGAGTGTCCCTAACTCAGCACCCCAGAAACACCAGAAAAACCACAGCAGCCAGTTTCCTTCTACTCCTGACAAGTACAAAGAAAATAATACAATAATTCCATAATAAAGGGAATCAGCGAGGCTCATTCCCTCTTCTCAGAAGGGGCTGTAAGCAGTTGCTTTTGCTTCATGGCATTACAGAAGAGTTTAACAGCATTCCCTGTCTTCTCCTGCCACAGACAACCCCAACTGTAATTGCTCTGCCACAGGATAGAAACCTAAAATCAAGCAGCACCAAAAGAGATTTCAGAATAATAATAAAATTCCAGCCAATCGCTTTGGCAATTTATTTTAAAATTTAGGGCTGGAATGAATCACAGCTACAGATTCAGGAGCACATGGGCTCCCCCTTGGCTGCTGTGGGCCCAGGGATGCCAGTGTATCCTCCAGGAGAGACCCCCCCCAGGCCCACCCTGACCCCTGTCCCAGCCCCCAGGTACACCCAGGAGCAGCAGCTCCACTCACTGCCAAAGCCAGCTGGTTTGTTCTGTGCAAAGGCATTGTTCTGGGACGAGAAGAGGCTTCCACCAGTGCTGGTGGTTCCAAAGAGGCTGTTTGAGGTCCCGGTGGATGTTCCAAAGCCAAAGCCAGTGCTGGTGGAGGAGGTGGCCGGTTGGTTGAACGTGGTTGACCCAAACAATCCTCCTGCAGACAGAAACAGGCTGTTAATGCTTCACAGCCTCCTTTGCTTGGGGGCTTTGATGGGCTTTTGTTGTTCTGGGCTTGGGAGGGCATTAGGCTATTTTTTGCTGAGGATTCCTTGGTTTGGGGTTTTTCCCTTTCTCCCCTCCCGGGGCACTGTGGCAGGCAGTACCTGGCTTGGTCTGCGTGCTCCCGAAGAGGCCCCCGGTGTTGTTGTTGGAGCCGAAGGCAGACGTTCCGAAGGCTCCTCCGCTGGTCGTACCAAAGCCGGCATCTGCAAAGCAGGGCTGGGTGAGCCCCCTCCCAACAGAGTGCTGGGAACCACGGCTGGAGCACCACCAACAGCCCCTGCAGTACACAGCCCTTCCTCCCCCAACAACCCCAGCACTGATTTCAACCCCAACAAACCCCAGCGAGAACACCTTCCCCCTGCACTGCATTCTCCACTCTTCCTACAGAAGGAAGCCTCCGCAGCAGACATGGAATCCTGGTGCCTGCCCAAACTAATAGCTTGGTTAAGGGTGAAGCCTCAGGCTCCCGAACCTCATCCAAGCCAGATGGAACACCCAGTAGCTCCCTAATTCCATCCCATGAGGGATCATCACCTCCGTGGGATTCTCTGAGCTGCACTCCAGGAAAAGACACTTCATTAAAAACCACCTTAAAACCACTTTAGAGATTTTACTCACTTTGCCCAAAAGTTGAAGTCGTCCCAAAGCCGGTGCTGCCTCCGAACGGAGTTCCAAAGGATTTGTTAAACATTTTCAGGATGTGTCAGGTTTTCTCCTTAGACCTGGAAAGCAGAATTCAGGTTTTATTGAAAGCTCATCCTGCAAACTCATTTTCCATCTCCCTCATTGCCAAGGGCAGCAATCCCACTGGAATCCTTCAGCACAAACCCTGTGGCACTGTGCAATTCCAAACCCTGCCAGAGTCCTGGATGGGTCAAGGACACCAACATTCCAGTGACACCCCAGGTAAGGAGGTGTCACTAAACATCAGCGTCCCTAAAATTATGGTGTCACCCTAGTCACGGCTGGAGTTCCTGCACAGCTCAGCCTGTGCCCCGGGCTGTGGCGATCCCATGGCACTCCTGGGGGTTTCCAGAACTGATTTTTCTGTTCAAACCTAATTGCCAACTGCTTCAAACACAACGAAGGGGAATGCACTGCACAGGGATTACAGGAATCCGCCCTCCCTGTGCTTCCCCCTTCTGCATTTCCCAGCAGTTGCTGCTCCAGGGGAGTTTTGCTGGGCCCGATTCACTCTCTACCCCCCACGGTTTATTTACAGCACATTCCCTGCTGCCTCTCCTCAATCTCCCGAGCACAAACAGGTACAACCTCTGCTCCAGTTCCCTGAGCTTGTCAACAAATCCAGCACAATCCCCACAGCTCCTTGGGCACACTGTCAGGGAGCTGTGTGGTGTTTTCCTGCAGCTCCACCACAGAAATTTACAGATTAGCCAAAAACATGCCTGATTAACAAAAAAAGCCAGTAGTACCCCCAAAAAAGGTTCATAGAACCCCAAAAACCATATTAAACAAAAAATGCCAGTGTTTAAAAAAGCCAGTACTACCCCCAAAAATGACACGTTAACCAAAAATAATGGGCATAACAATCCAACAAAAGCCATATCAGCCAAAAGAAACTGACAATATTAACCAGAAAAAACATGCTTTACTAAAATAATGCCTTATTAACCAAAGAAATGCCAGTATTAGGCAACCCCCCTCCATATTCAGCAGGAAATGCAGGCATTCCCCACATCCCCAGGTACTCCCTGGCAGCAGTAGCTGACACAGAACTAAGAACTTCAGCAATTCAAGAATGGCCCACACCAGGAATATTCCCAAATCAAACAATTGCAGTTAAAGCCAAAGCTGCCCATTCCCTGTGCCCAGGTTTGGCAGCTGCCCCCTCCCAGCTCCCTTTACCTGCTCCCAGCCAAGGGAAGCACACGGGGACTGGGCACTGCCCAGCACAGCCTCGCGCAGGGAGATCACACATCCATCTGCCCATCCTTGAAACTGAAGTGTTCCTTTCCCTAAAACCAACAGCACCTTCTGGGAATGGCCAAATGTAGACTGGGAGCAACCACAGCCTTCCACCATCCCTGAACAGCTGGACACTAAATCAGCCCAGAGCAACCAATATCCCACACTTCCCTGACAGAAGAACTAAAAAGATGATTTGTGTCACCTCCAACTACTCCAACAGACACACACCACAATTCTGGAGTGTTAAGAGTCTCCACACCTCCACAGGCAAACCCTTATGGACTTCATTTGTCACAGGAAGAAGAATTTCAGTGAAATTATCCTGGTAAAAGCCAGAAAAAGCTGCTCTGACCAACTCTCAGATCTCCCCAAGCTGAGAGGAGCTCCTAGGAGAGCTCCTCTGGCACAGGGTAACATTGTACCCTGAGCCCTCCTCCCATGGAATCCCTGAGGCTGGCAAAGCCCTCCCAGCCCAGCCAGGCCAAGCTGGGCCCCATGCCCACCTTGTCCCCAGCCCAGAGCACTGAGTGCCACCTCCAGCCCTTCCTGGCACCCCTCCAGGGATGGGCACTGCAAACCTCCCTGGGCAGCTCTTGCCACCTCCCTTGCCATGAAGAAACTTCTAGTGTCCAACCTGAACCTGCTGTCTGGAAGTTATGAGAGTGGAAGGGCCCACCCTGAGGCTCCTTTTTCCAGGCTGACCCCCCAGCTCCCTCTCCACTGGAACCAAACACACCTCTCCATTCCTATGGAGCACTTTTAGCCATCTCCCCTTGCCCCAGTGCAAGTCTCCCTTTCAGGGCAGATAAGAATCACCTGCACTTCCCAGTTGTCCGATGTTGTGACTCTCAGCCTTATCTGCAAATTCACAAGTCCCTCATTTTCCGTGGTTCCTCTTTTTTAAGACATTGCTTTCACTTTGTCCTGAGATCGTTAAACGCCAAACCCTACCTAAGAAGAAACCTGAAATATCATTTTTCTAGGAAAAAAAGAGTTACGGAAAGATTCCCCCCACCCCGTGTGCATTACTGTCATACTTCACACCCACCCCTCCTTCCCTGCACCTCAAGGGCTGTGTCTAGTTCTGGGCTCTCAGAAAGAGGGACTTGGAGGGGCTGGAGCATGTGCAGGGAAGGGAGCTGGGAAGGAGCTGGAGAATTCCTGAGGGAGCTGGGAAAGGAGCTGAGCCTGGAGAAAAGGAGGCTCAGGGGGGACCTTGTGGCTCTGCACAAGTCCCTGACAGGAGGGGGCAGCCGGGGGGGGTCAGGCTCTGCTGGCAGGGAACAGGGACAGGAGGAGAGGGAACAGCCTCAGGCTGGGCCAGGGGAGGCTCAGCTTGGACACCAGGAGCAATTTGTGCATGGCAAGGGAGGGGAGGCCTTGGCAAGAGCTGCCCAGGGAGGTTTGCAGTGCCCATCCCTGGAGGGGTGCCAGGAAGGGCTGGAGGTGGCACTCAGTGCTCTGGGCTGGGGACAAGGTGGGCATGGGGCACAGCTTGGCCTGGCTGGGCTGGGAGGGCTTTGCCAGCCTCAGGGATCCTGGCATTCTGTGCACTCAGGAGGTTGAGCAGAATTAGCACAACTCGAGGGTTTTACACAACATCCCTCTCCCGTTCGCTGCACCCCCAGCTGAGGAGGGATCCCCTCGCGCCCCAGGGCTCTAATTGAAGTGTAACAGCAACAGCACAAAATCCCCGCAGAACCGCCCAAAGAAACCCAAGCCATCAACATAACCTTAAATCACATTTAACCAACCTAACTTTAAGCTACAACTAATTTACACGACAGTAAATAACTCCCGGCCCCGGAGACAGCCAGGCCGTTACACGCATCCAGAGCCACGTATTCCCCGTGGAAAACATCTGGAATCTCCAACCGGAACCGCACCAGCACCACCAAAAAGGCCTAAAAAGTCCCAAAAGCGGGCAAGTACTCCGGAGATAGCCGGGGCAGGAGGAGCTGGTCCCCCCCGAGAAATCCCACCTGCTCACGGCCTTCCCGCCTCCCTCCCGGCCCTTCCTCCGTCCCGGGGCCTCCCCGCGCCCCCCCCACCCCGGGACCACCCGGTCTCCCGGCACAAAAGGCCTGGCGGCGGCGCCACAACCGTGCCGGGCACGGCA
>VZTN01030962.1:342781-358256 GCA_013400515.1 Erpornis zantholeuca
TGAGGGGCTGAGCCATGTGTCCGTCCGTGCCCAGGGCTGTGTGGGGCTGAGCAGAATCCCAGAGTCACTGAGTTTTGAGAAGCCCCCCAGGGTCATCGAGCCCAGGCTGTGACTGATGCCCACCTTGCCAAGCAGCCCAGAGCAGGAGGACAGAGCACCCCACTCAAACACGTGTTGGTTTATTTGCAGGTTTCCAAGATGCTGCAGGTCCCGCTGCCGCTGGATCGGGACGGGATCCTGTTCCGGCTGCGTTTCACCACGCTGGCCCTCGGGACTGTGTTCTGCCCCCTCTTTGGGTTCCTCTTCTGCGTGATCTGGTCTCTGCTCTTCCACTTCCGTGAGACGACTGCGACCCACTGTGGGGTGAGAGTGCTGTGGGAAAAACCCACACTCCTGCAGGGCTGGGGCAGCTGGGGGGGTGACAGAGCTCCTGTGTCCTCGTGGGCTTCTCTCTCTCCTTCTGGGCTCCTTTCTCCTCTTGGGCTCCTATGCACCTTCTGGATTCCTCTCTCATTTTCTCTATCCTTCTGGGCTCCTTTCTTGGGCTTTCCCACCAGAAGTGTTACAGAATCCCGAACAAGCTGCATTATTTTGTTGTCCTTGTGACACTGCAGGACTGGCAGCAGCAGGTTTGGCTTTGTACTGGGACTGAGAGAAGTAAGGACTGGTCAGGCTGGTGTCTGGACTGGGCATGTTGGGGGTTATTGCAGTGAGGAACAAAGCTGGGGAAGCTGAAGGGAATTACTTTGTCCTTGGAGGCTTTGGTCCAGAGCTGCTGCCCCCAGGTCTGCTGGAGTTCAGAGGAGTCACAGGTGTCTGGGGAGAGAGGGCCTGGAGTTCCGTATGGGCTGAGCCTGGGCTCCTCCCCAGGGCTTTCAGGCTGCTGGGTGAGGAGCTGGGTACGAGCTGGGAATGGAGGCCAGGAGTCATCTCACACCAGCAGGAGAACTTTAGCAGGGCCTGGAGGGCCAGGAGGCAGGGAATGGCTTCCCAGTGCCAGAGGGAGATTGGGAGATTGGGAAGTGGGAATTGTTCCCTGGCAGGGAGGGCAGGCCCTGGCACAGGGTGCCCAGAGCAGCTGTGGCTGCCCCTGGATCCCTGGCAGTGCCCAAGGCCAGGTTGGCCATTGGGGCTGGGAGCAGCCTGGGACAGTGGAAGGTGTCCCCAGGGCTTTAAGGTCCTTCCAACCCAAACCATTCTGGGATTCTATTGACAATCAAAAGTGTAAAGGCAAAACCCAAGCAGGGCCCTTGGCAGGGTGTTCCCAGCACCCCGGGACTGTCCCAGCAGGGCTGTGGGGACCGTGACCCCATGGGATGGACACGGGGTGCTGCCACCATACATCCCCTGCCTTTGGGAATAGGAACAAACTCATTTCCAATTAAAAACGAGGACAGGTTTAGTGTCGGGAAGAGGATGAATGTGAGGCTGTGACGTGTCCCTGCAGGTGCCCAACTACCTGCCGTCCATCAGCGCGGCCATCGGGGGCGAGACCCCGCAGCGCTACGTGTGGCGCCTGTGCATCGGCCTGCACTCGGCCCCGCGCGTCCTCGTGGCCGTGGCCTACTGGAACCACTACCAGAGCTGCCACTGCCCCCACCCCCGCTACCTGCGCCTGTGCCACGTCACCCTGCTGCTCAACCTGCTCGAGAACTTCGCCCTCCTCATCCTCACCTACGTGTCCTCCACCGAAAACTATGGTAGGTGTCGGCCCTGCCCCGCTGAGCCCTTCCTTGCGTCACTGCTTTGGAATGAGGCAGTCTGGGGAGAAAAAACAGTTAAGAACCCCCAGAGGTTCTATGAAAGTTAATAGTTATAGAGGAGGGATATGTTCATAACATGCAAACAGCCGTGCTCCTCCCACTGTTTTGGGTTGCTGGTACTTGGTTGAAGCCACAGGTTCAGTTTGGGGATGGAGCCTGGACCAGGCCTTGGCACGTGGTTCCACCCATGTGCGAGGCTCTGGTCCAGGGGGTGAGGGCAGGGGAGTGAGGTGGGTGAGAGCTCATCCTGCCTCCCCTCCTTCCCCACAGCTGGGCTGGGCTCAGAGCTGGCTCTGCTCCAGCTGCCTTTGAATACTCTCCCTTGGAATTTCTGGGGAAAATTTCATAGAATCACAGAATCCCAGACTGGTTTGGGCTGGGGAGGGACCTTAAAGCCCACCCCTGCCATGGCAGGGACACCTCCCACTGTCCCAGGCTGCTCCCAGCCCCAATGGCCAACCTGGCCTTGGGCACTGCCAGGGATCCAGGGGCAGCCACAGCTGCTCTGGGCACCCTGTGCCAGGGCCTGCCCTCCCTGCCAGGGAACAATTCCCACTTCCCAATCTCCCACCCAGCCCTGCCCTCTGGCACTGGGAAGCCATTCCCTGCCTCCTGTCCCTCCATGCCTTGGCCCCAGTCCCTCTCCAGCTCTCCTGGAGCCCCTTCAGGCCCTGCAAGGAGCTCTGAGCTCTCCCTGGTGCTCTCCTCTCCAGGTGAGCACCCCCAGCTCTCCCAGCCTGGCTCCAGAGCAGAGGGGCTCCAGCACTCTAATAGTTCCTGGAAACAGAATCAGAGTTTTTTCAGGTTAAATCCATGTGTCCAAAACCTGTTCAGGCTGAGAAATTCTCCTCCCCCTCATGGTCTCATCTCAGAAGAACTTAAGTGCCAGTGCCAATCTCCAGCTGCTGTTTCATCCTAAGATCTGGAGGAGGCACCAGGGATTAACAGTAGAGCACTGAAATCCAGGAGCCAGCAAGGTGGTGCTGTTGCAGTGGAACAAACCCCGTGCTGGGATGTATCAGCAGGGAAGTAATGTGTTGGCTTTCCCTGCACAGCTGGATGGTGTTGATGGATATTGTGTCCAGCTGTGGGCTGGAGAGGGACTTGGAACAAAGAATCGAGTGCTCAGAGCCAAGGAATGGCTTCCCAGTGCCAGAGGGCAGGGCTGGATGGGAGGTTGGGAAGTGGGAATTGTTCCCTGGCAGGGAGGGCAGGCCCTGGCACAGGGTGCCCAGAGCAGCTGTGGCTGCCCCTGGATCCCTGGCAGTGCCCAAGGCCAGGTTGGCCATTGGAGCTTGGAGCAGCCTGGGACAGTGGGAGGTGTCCCTGCCATGGCAGGGGGTGGGATGAAAAGGTTTTTAAGGTTGATCCCAACCCAAACTGTTCTGGGATTCAGAGCTGTGGTGCTGTGAACAGAGTCCCAGGATCTCCCCCAGCCTTTGGGGTGAGGATGATCCATGATGGAGCCCAGTAACTGGGATGGCAGGACAGGAACCTCCTGCTGGTGGAGGTCTGTGGTCTGGGACATGTCCCTGCCCAGCTCACCCTCCTTGTCTCCTGCCTTCATTCCCTGTCCCCATGGCGAGGTGTCTCAGTGCCCCCCTCCTGGGCAGCATCCCCTCATGGCAGGGTCTGCAGCCTGACCTGCTCCAGGGGCTTCTCCAGCTTGTCCAGGCTGGGCCCCTTCCCTTGGAAATCCAGGTTCTCCTTTGAGGTCTGGGTATCTCCACCGGCCTGGCCTGGCCCTGTGCGGAGCCCTGGGAGGGGAGCCCGAGGTGTGGCCGAGCCATCCCGGAGCCGAGGCTGACCCACTTCCTGGGATCCTCATCCCAGACTAATCCCATGACTGTGGAGAAAGTTTCCACCCTGAGCTGCCGTGCTCAGGTTAATTATCCCCACAGGACAGCCTGGCCTGACCTCTCCCACCTGCTCTTACCTTGTGTGCTTCCCTTCCCTGGGACGGAGAGGGGAAACAGGGACGGGCATTTCCGATGTTCGGGCAGCTGGGAATTCAGCCTGAGCCTCAGTTTCTGCACGAGGGGCTGGGAAATTCTTTTCAGAGAAGCACTTATGAAAACTCTCACCTGAAGGTGCAGGGGTTGTGTGGGGTTTGGGGCCTCGGGAGCACCTCTGGCTTAGCTCCAGCTGCTTTCCCAGCCTAATCCTGTACCTGTGCCAGGCCAGGTATGCATGAGGCAACCTCAGTGCTGGAGATGAGGCTGCTGATGCTGCTAATGGGCAGGTAGGTAATACAGAGGGCCAGAAGATGGGCTTTTCTGGATTTTGGACTGGCTAACTCTGCACCCCCCACCCCTCCCTGTGCCTCAGTTTCCCCATCCCTAGAACAACAGTGGCGATGCTGAGCTGCTCTCAAGGGTCCCTGAGTTTACAGCCATGTGAAGCGATGGTCCCAGAGCATATAAACACCCTCCTGGCACTTTGGGATGAGTGTTCCAGGCACTTGTATCCCCTTCCAGGGGGCCCTGGGGCACCACAAGCAGCTTGTAGAGTTCTGCTGGGCCTGTCTCCTGCAAGGACCCCACTGGAGTCACAGCATCACTGCGGTGCTGGGGCTCCCAGCAGAGCACAAAGCCCTCCCAAATCCTGCCCCACGTTCCCCTGGTGCTCCTGGCTTGGATTGAACAGGAAACCTGTTGTTTGTCGATCCAGCAATCCACGAAAATGCCTTCATCGTGTTCATCACGTCGGCCCTGGGCCACATGCTGCTCACCTGCATCCTCTGGAGAATGACTAAGAAACACACAGTAAGTCCCGAGGTACAGACACTTTCCTTTCTTCTCTCTGTGCTGGGAGCTGGGATGGGGCTCTGGGGCTGGGAGCTGGGACAATGGGGCTGTGCTGGGAGTTGGCAGGGGGCTCTGGGCTGGCACTGAAGGGCTTTGGCTACCCTTGCTTGTGAAATAACCCTGAGCAGGTGCTAAAGGGGCCAACAGCAGCAGGTGAAACGGAGGAAGTCACCAAAAGCCATTATTTACCAAAGCAAAGTGGGGAGGAAGCTCTTCATATCCTATATTCTGGTTTTATCATAGAATCCCAGAATGGTTTAGGTTGGAAGGGACCTTAAATTCCATCCAGTGCCACCCCTGCCATGGCAGGGACACCTTCCACTGTCCCAGGCTGCTCCAAGCTCCAATGGCCAACCTGGCCTTGGGCACTGCCAGGGATCCAGGGGCAGCCACAGCTGCTCTGGGCACCCTGTGCCAGGGCCTGACCATCCTCACAGGGAAGGATTTCCTCCCAGTATCTGATTAAGTTTTAACCGAGAGATGGTATTGAGAACCACTGTTGGCATCCCTGTGGGTTGGGATTGCTCATCCCTTCTCCATGCCTGTTTCCAAGCTGAAGTTGGCTTCCCTGTGCTGGGAATTGCTGGTCCTGCAAGCTGGGAGTAGTGGGCAGCAGGAGCTGTTCTCCCTTTCCTCTAGAATGACTGTGCGGAGCAGGCTGGCTCTGGCTCTCTCTCTGGAGAGGGGTCAGGGGGTGCAGGGACTGGCTGGGGGCGAAGAGGGTCTGGTGGAGGATCCAGCCAGGGGCTCCTGGCCCCATTGCCTGGATGCAGCTTCAGTGCTGTGCTGGTTTGTGGTGTGAGTCCTGGAGCGTGGGCAGGACATCCAGGTTTGTCCTGCACTGTGGGCACTGGCAGCCACGGGCAGGGCAGGACATCCAGGTTTGTCCTGCACTGTGGGCACTGGCAGCCACGGGCAGGGCAGGACATCCAGGTTTGAGGCTGTGTGGGACCCACTTTGTGCCCATGTGGCTCCTACATGTTTGGCTTCACCTGTGGGTCTGGGCTCCCTGGATCTCTGTGTCCTTTCCTCTCAGGATACTTCTCCCCAGCCGATCCCAGCCCCCGTGGTCCCAGTGTTAAGTGGGGAGGCTCCCGGGGCTGTGTTGCCCCAGGAAGGTGACAGTGCAAAGCAGAGCCCTTTGGAGGTGTGTGCCTGTGTCCCAGGGCTGGGAAGCTCTGGGGGCTGGACAGGCCTCTCCCAGGGGATGGTATGTGGGGCTGCAGGGCAGGTGCTGTGCTTGGGGCTCGTGTCCCAGCAGGATGAGGGCTGGGGGGGCCCAGCTCTGGCAGTCCCAGGGCAGCTCCTGCTCTGTCACTGCTGTGGATCCTCCCCTTCCGCCAATTCACTGAGCCTGTCCCCTGCTGCCTCACTCCAGAGACCTGGAAAAGAAGCTTCCAGCAGTTGTTTGGCTGCAAGTTTCCTTAGGAAAGGGCCTTCTGGAGATGCTGGGTTCTCCTCACTCACTGGAAATGATCTGTTCTTTCTGGTGACACAGGAATAGCGGGAGCTCACAGTCATTCCTTGGCAGCTTTCCCATAGCTTCCTTTATTTATGTCATATTGTTTGGGCTTGTCTTTTTCATGGGTGAGACCTCCAAGGCCCTGGATCTCCTCCCCTGCCACGTCACCCACTGGGGCTGGTTCATCTCCCCTGCAACAGGCAGGGGGGAAACATCCCAAATCCTGGGCTCAGCTTTGGGCCCCTTGGGGCAGGAGGGACTTTGAGGGGCTGGAGTGTGCCTGGGGAAGGGAATGGAGCTGGGGAAGAGACAGGAGGGGCTCAGCCTGGAGAAAAGGAGGCTCAGGGGGGACCTTGTGGCTCTGCACAAGTCCCTGACAGGAGGGGGCAGCCGGGGGGCTCGGGCTCTGCTGGCAGGGAACAGGGACAGGAGGAGAGGGAACAGCCTCAGGCTGGGCCAGGGGAGGTTTAGGTTGGATGTTGGGGAAATTCCTTCCTGGAAAGGGCTGTCCAGCCCTGGCACAGCTGCCCAGGGCAGTGGCGGAGTCACATCCCTGGAGGGATTTCCCAGCCCTGTGGATGTGGCACTTTGGGACATGGGACAGTGGTGGCCTTGGCAGTGCTGGGGAGCAGTTGGACTCAGTGGTCTCAGACAGATTTTCCAGCCTCATTGGTTCTGTGACTCTACCCAAGGACTGGAGGAATCTGCACATCCCTGAGGGGAAGGGCAGGGGGCATGGTGAAACCTTGGCTGAACATGACGGTGCCACCACCCACATCCTCTCGTCCTGGAACAACCCTGCTGGTGGAGGGGAGCTGCCCTCGGGGGTGCGTGGGCCCTGACCTGAGGCCACTGGGGGTGCAGTGTCCCTGTGCCAGCTCCGGTGTCCCCACCAGCTTCACACAGGGCCACAGGATGGAGCTGTCACCCAGGGCATGAGGGTGACGGGTGAGGGAGGAGGAGGAAGGCACTACAGGGTGACACAGCTCCCAGACTGGCTCTGTCGGGGTGAAGAGGGCACAACGTTTGTCACACCACCAGGCGTCATCTTTGGCTAAGGGACTCGTGGTCACTGCAGCTGCCACGTCCCTCTGTACGATGATACACATTGGGCTCCTGCAGCCAATCATTCCCACAGATCCTCCGGGCTGAGCGGGGTCTCCTGGGTCTCCTGGGGTTTGTGCCACTCTCTCTCTGGATTCCTTGGGCTCCAAGCCCTTTGCTCACAGCTGGTGGCCCCTGGCAGGCTTGGCGCGGCTCCTGTGACACCCGTGGCTTGCTTGGCTCAGCAGGGCAGGACAGTGGGACACAGGAGGGGCCACTGCCACAGCCTGGCCCCATCCAAGGGCTCGGGCAGTGCCAGCAAGCTGCCCAGGCATGCTCGTGGGACTGCTTTAGGCCAGGGTGTAGCTGATCCCTCCATGGGCATCACAGCACCTTGGGGACAGGTTCTGCCTCTGTTTGTGTCCCTTGTGGGGCCTTTGTTCACATTTGCTGCCCCAGCCCTAGAGTCAGGAGGGGACAAATGAAAAATGGCTCTGGTGCCACCATGTTCTGTCCTCCCCTCCTCCTCAGCAGAGGGTCCCCATGGGGGTTCGGGTTCTCCAGGGCCAGACCTGGGACCATCTCCAGGACAAACTCTGCGTGAGGAGCTGGAAAGCTGGATCTGTCTGGAGCAGGGAACAGTCGGGCTGTGCTTTCCCAGCCCCATGGCTGGCACCGCTTTTAGCACTGCTGGAGGGGGTGAAGTTCCCCAGGTCTGGCAGCGTAGGAGGGACAGGAATTGGTCTTGCAAAAGCTCCTCGTCCGGCAGGGCTCCTGTTGCAACTGCTGCTCTGCGAGGGCAGGAAGGTGCGGAGGAACTGGTTTGCAATGGGGAAGTACGGGCGGTTTCCAGTTACGAGGTGGCAAATGGTGAGAGAAAGGAAAATAAAGCTCTGCAGGAGGGGAGAAAAGAGAAAGCAGGAGAGAGAAAAGGAGGGGAAGGGGCAAAGCAGAGGAGAGATTATGTGGAAAAGGGAAACAGAGCCTGGGAGCCTCCAGCTGTGGCTGATCACTGCACTCTGTGCTTGGCGCTTGGCTGTGGTGTGGCAGTGCCCACCTGGGCTGGCAGTTCTGCTATTCCTGGCTGGCTGCTCGCCCTTAAAACCCTCCTTCCCCCAGCCCTGAGGTGCAGAGCTGGGCAGTGGGGCAGAGCAGTTTCACTTCTTGTTTGCTAACACATTTTTTCCCCCCACCTTGGGGCTGGTGGCCCCAGCAGATACCAGTGTGTGCATGAGGAGGCCACTGGGCTGGCTGGCTCAGGCCCATCAGAGGAGGCCACAGAGATGCTCCCAGGGCTAGAGCCCTGGAGCCAGGCTGGGAGAGCTGGGGGTGCTCACCTGGAGAGGAGAAGCCCCAGGGAGAGCTCAGAGCTCCTGGCAGGGCCTGAAGGGGCTCCAGGAGAGCTGGAGAGGGACTGGGGATAAGAGCCCCAAGGGATAAGACAAGGGAGAATGGCTTCCCAGTGCCAGAGGGCAGGGCTGGATGGGAGATTGGGAAGTGGGAATTGTTCCCTGGCAGGGAGGGCAGGCCCTGGCACAGGGTGCCCAGAGCAGCTGTGGCTGCCCCTGCATCCCTGGCAGTGCCCAAGGCCAGGTTGGCCATTGGGGCTGGGAGCAGCCTGGGACAGTGGGAGGTGTCCCTGCCATGGCAGGGGTGGCACTGGGTGGGCTTTGAGGTCACTTCCAGTTGAATCCATGCTGTGGCCAGTGGAGCTGGGTCCTGCTGTGCCACCAGCCCCTGGGCTCTATCCCACAACATCTCGCTCTCCCGGCATCCGCAGGGCACACGGGCTGAGCCCAGCCCAGGCTGCAGCCAGTGCAGAGGCACAGGAGCCGCTGGGGCACAGCCCCCCCGGGCCCAGCTGATCCCCGGAGCTGGAGCAGGGTGGCTGAGCCCTGTCCCTGCCGCGGCAGAGCCGTGTGAGCAGCAGGGACCACAAGCGCCTTGGTGACCACGCGTGGTTTCACCCCAGCTCCTCGCAGCGCCCCTGGGAGCGCTGGCGCTGCCTCATAAATAGCCTCTATAAATAGCTGAGCTCTCTGTGGGGCCCTCTGGCTCCAGGCTCTCTGCACGGACCCGGAAGCCCTCGAGGGGAGCTGGGACTGGTGTGTGACACAGAGCCCTGCAGGTGCCACTTGTCCCCCAGAAAGGGATGGTGGCTCCAGGGCAGAACCAGTGCTTGGGAGATCCCTGCAGAGTGAGCTGTTGCATTTTGAGTTAAGATCATTGTCATCTCTGTCCCCATCAGGAACTGGGGTGTGGGCAGAGTCCTTCCTCCTCTCCGGAGGCAGTGGAAGAAGCAGGAGGCTCCTGTGCCTCCTTGCTGGTGGCTCACAGCAGCCACCCCCCAGCCTCAGAGCTGCATTTGCAGGGCTCAGGGTTCCCCCAGGGGGGGGGAAGGAGACCCGCAGTGGCTTCTGTGGGCTTGGAGCAGCATCCCCAAGCATGCCCCCGGGCTGGCTGCTGCAGCCGCTCTCTCCTCCCCGCATTGTCCGGCCCCTGCTCCTGACTCACCTTGGTGTGCCGGGGAATGTGCCTCAGCTCCCGGCCGCCAGCTGGGCACCGAATATCAGCTGGGCACTAAATATAATCCCCCTGTGGTTTTCTGGCCCAGACACGCATGCAGCCACGGAGGGCTGGGTGCCTGTGTGACACTGGGGGGGCTCGCGGGGGCCGCGGGTGCCCCGGTCTGTCCTGCCAGGAGGAAATTGCACAGCCCGGCTTGGCAGCCACAGCTGTGCCAGCCCAGCAGCCCCAGCCAGGCCACAGGGGAGCCTGGCACCAGCTCAGCTTGGAACGCCTGGTCCTTGGGATTTTCTTATCCCCCATTTTTCCTCACAGGCAGCTGGAGTGTGGTGCTCTCCTTCCAGGCTGCTTGGAGCTGCCAGCTCCTCTCCAGGGTTCTGACCTGGGGGCTCCTGGTCCTGTCCAGGCTGAGCAATCCCAATTCTCCCAGTCTTTCCCCACAGCAGAGGTGCTCCATCCCTCTAGCCTTGGTGCCCGCCTCTGGCCACCATTTGTCTCCCTGCGATGTCCCCAGGTAGGGGATCCCCACAAAGCTGGGGCTGGGGGAAGCAAGGACAGGGCTGTGCACTGGCTAGCCATGAGCAGGGCAGTGGGTCCAGCCCACACCAGTGAGGGGTTGGGCAGCTCCTCTCCATCCGGCAGTCCTGGAGCTCCCAGCATGCTGCCCGAAGTGTGGGCTGGCCCTTCCCTCCTCCTGCAGCAGGGCAGGGGTAGCACTCCAGCTCCCATATCCCAGGGTGGTCCCCACGCACCCCAGTCCCGTGCCGTGCCCGGGCATCCTGCCCGTGCTCCTGCAGGGACCTGCCCCGCGGTGCCACCTTCCAAGCCAGCGCTGCTCGGCATCGTGGCGTGTCACCATGTGCCACCTCCTGGGCCCCCCTGCCGACCCTGCCCTGGGATCCCCTGGCACTGGGCTGAGCCAGCCGTGCCCCGGCTTTAGGGATTAACACCTAATTATCCATGCGATAATCCTCGGCCAGACTGGCAGAGGGGGAGCTCAGAGGGCACCCGGAGGTGCAGGGCCGCTGTGGTGAGCCCGGGGTGGCTGCTCCCACCGGGACAGCTCGGGGTCCTGCAGCAGGACCGGGCTTGGCACTGGATGAGCTGTAAGGTCCCCTCCGGCCCGAACTGTTCTCTGCCTCGGTGATCCCGGCAGGTCCCTGGAGCCCCCGGGAGGGCTGTGAGGTGCGGCGGGGCCGTGCCGGGGCTCAGCGCAGCCCTTGGCGCTGCCGTGGGAGCGCGGTGACAGCGCGGTGACAGCGAGGTGTTTGCGAGCCGCTTTTCCGGTGTGAAACTTGACACAAACTCGGCATGGAGCCCGGCCCCGCTCAGGGCTCTGCACTGCCGCTGGCACCGCTGCTGTCACAGCTCCCCGCTGAGCGGGACCCTCGGCAGTGCCAGCAGGAAGGACCAGCCCAGGCCTTGTGGGTGGGCTGGAGGTGGCGTCACCCGCGTGTCCCCACGCGGTGCGGTGCCCGTCAGTCCGTCCTTCCTCTCCGGGCTTTCCTCCCTGGCCGGGCCCCTGGCACGCGTTCCGGGGTTGATGGAAAGTGTGATGGGGCAATTTAAATTTTCCTTGTTATCAGCACTCCCTCAGAATGGAATTTTTGTCTCACGTGAAGCGTCAGACGAGGGGGAAATTCCCCTCCCACCTGTAACAGCCCGTGCTGTCTGTGGCATCCCCAGCCCCCTTGTGTGGGGCTGACCTCCCTTCCTTACCTGCTCCAGGGCCTTCCTGCACCCTCCTGGGGCTCTAGACATGGTTTGAGGTTCCTCTGCCCCCAGGACTGTAGGATCCTTATCCATGACCCTCAGTGTCATGGGAGAAGTAGAGGGAGGGAACTGGAGCCAGTACCTGCTGTGGCTCCCGGGGGTCACTGCACCACAGCCCCCAGCTTTGGGGCACTGGGCAGGGGCTCAGGGGAGCCCATTGTGGGGGACAGGCCTGGCCCCTGGGTTGTCCCCTTTGTGGAGGCTGAGCTCTGGGGCACAGAAGCAGTGAGCTGAGGGTATGAGGCTGCTGGCAGCGTCCCCGTGCTCCTCCGTTCCTGCCCCGTCAGGAGGTGCTGGGGGGCAGGATGGGGCCCCTCCGTGCCAGGGTGTGTTGGGCGAGATCTCCAGTGCAGCACCCGCCCCAGCTGCCTCCCCTTCATGTGGTTTCCTCCTCCCTGGTGCTGCTGTGGGTGGGGGATGCAGCACCCAGTGAATTCCCTGTGCCCCAGGGCCACCTGCAGCCACCTGGGCCGTGGGCTCTGCCTCTGGTAGAGCCCTTGGCACTTCCTTGGGGAGTCCCCTGTGCACCCCAGCGCTGGGGGGCTCCTGCTCTGGGGCCCCCACGTTTGCTGGGACCCTGTGGCTCCCTCTCTCCCTGTATTGCCATGTAGGTGTGAGCCCCATGTGCCCTTGGGCACAGGCATGCCAAAGGCATGCCAGGCCAGGCCTGGGGGGCTCTGCACAAGGAGCCAGGGTGCAGAGACCCCCGGGGCTCTGCAGGGCCAGGGCAGAGCTGGGATGGGATGGGATGGGATGGGATGGGATGGGATGGGATGGGATGGGATGGGATGGGATGGGATAAGATAAGAATGGTGATGGCTACTCCAGCATCACTCAGCCCATGGCCTCTTCCAGGAGCGCAAGTCGTACAAGTGGAAGCAGCTGCTCTTCTTCTTCACCTTCATCACATTCGCATTCGCCGTGTGTGTTTACTTCCACCACAACTGGTACTGCGGCCCTGGAGGTGAGGGGACTGCCTGAGGGTGCCTGTGGGGAAGGGGCTGGGTGGTCACAGAATCAGTGAATCACAGGATCGTTAAGGTTGTGAGAGATCCTCAGGATCAGCAAGTCCTAGCTGTGCCCCATGCCCACCTTGTCCCCAGCCCAGAGCACTGAGTGCCACCTCCAGCCCTTCCTGGACACCTCCAGGGATGGGCACTGCAAACCTCCCTGGGCAGCTCTTGCCAAGGCCTGACCACCCCTTCCGTGAAAAAATTCCTTCTGATGTCCAGAAATTCTTCCTGATGTCCAGTGTCCTCCTAATGGGATGCCTTGCCTTCCAAATCCCAGCCCAGGGCAGCTCCAGGTGCCCAGCCACGCTTCTTCCCTGGTGAGCTTCAAGCCCCCCAGCCCATGCCCAGCTGCCCCAAGCAGGTGGTCCCGAGGCGCCCCAGCTCCCAGGGCAGATGCTGCTGTGGGTCCCCCTCACCTGCTGTGTTTCCTGCCCCAGTGTACACCGTCTTCGCCTTCCTGGAGTACCTGGTTGTCCTCTCCAATATGGCCTTCCACATGACTGCCTTCTGGGACTTCGGCAACAAGGAGCTGGTGGTGAGCTCGCTGCTGGAGGACAAGCACTTCTAGCCAGCCCCGCTGCTGGGGGCTCCTCTTCCCTGGGGGAGGCAGAGAGCCCTTTCCCTGTCCTGCTGGGCCCGGGGTGTTTGCTGTGGAGCTGCTGCGAGGATCATCAGAGATCCCAGGAGCGTCTGTCCTCTCGTCCAGGGGAGCTGCGGGCTCTTCGCAGGGACCCTCTGCCCTGCTCCCTGCCAGCTCCTCGAGGGCAGGGCAGAGGAGGGACAGGGACCTGCTGCTTGTTTCTTTGGAGGGTGCTCCAGGCAGGGCAGGATGCTGCTACTGGTATTGGGGCACGGGTCCAGCCCTGCCCTGTCCTTTCCTGGCCTGGGGGGTCTCATGGTTCCTCCTCCAGGCTGGGGGTCCTGGGGCAAGTCCTCAAAAAGGGCTGGTGGCCTTTTGGGCTGGCTTCAGGCACTGGTCTTCCATTGCACTGGGGCAGGGTCCTGGCCCATCCATGCCTGAGTTCCTGGGAGGGGAGCAGGAAGGTGCTGGGCCATGCAGGGACTGCCCAGAGCAGGGGGGAGCACACAGGGCAGAGCAGGTGCTGGGAGCATCCACATCTCCCTCCTGCCTTTCCCAGAAGCCCCCCCAGCAGCTCAGGCTGCTCCCAGGGGTGCCGTGCCCATTCCAGCCCCATTTGGGGAGGAAGGGTGAGTGTGCTGGTGCTGGAGGCTATTGCTCCGATGTCCCCATGGATTCCCCTGTGCTGTGGGGCTGGATCTGGGAACTGCTGGGGTCCAGCAGTGCCCCCAACGTGCAGCTCTGGCTGCCGGGGCATGGGGGACATGGCTGGGTGGCAGCTGGGGGCTGACAGTGTTCCCAAGCTCCTCCTGCAGTGCTGCTGGAAGGGGCACCTGGAGCTGTCTTGAGTTTGGGGAGCTCTGCACTTGCCAGGGCTCATCCCAGCCCACGCTCGGCCAGGAAGGACCAGCGTGGGTCCCTCCCTGCCCTTCACCTGAGCACAGCCACCACCAAAAGTCCCCTGGGATGTCCCAGTGCTCATCCCCGTGTACCCAGGGCTGGGCAGAGCTTCCTCCAGCAGGAGCTGCGAAGCCCTGGCAGAGCTGGGGCCGGGCTGGCTTTGAGTGGCTCCTGCCACACATGTCCATCGTCGGTGTCCCCATCCCTGGGCTCCATCCGTGTCCCTGCATGTGTGTGACGCGCTGCCCGCAGCGCCTTGGCTTGGAGATGGAAATAAAGCACTGAGTATTTTTGTGAGCTCCTGGCAAACCCCACAGCATTCCCACCTGGCACGGCCCTGGAACAGCCCTGGCACGGCCCTGGAACAGCCCTGGCACAGCCTGCAGGGCCAGCCCAGCACCCTGGGCAGGGTGGGGGCTGGAATGGGGTGCAGGACATGGACCCCGAGCACTGGGTCTGGAGTGTGGGATGTGGATCCCGGGTGTTTGAGCTGGGGTGCAGGATATGGACACTGGGGTATGGGGTGCAGATTCCTGGGACTTGGATATGGATTGCTGAGGTGTGGGATGTGGATCCTGGGTGTTTGAGCTGGGGTGCAAGATGTGACCCCTGGGTTCTGGGGTGTGAGGCTGGGATCCCAGGAAGTGGGATCCTGGCAGTGGGCCTTGGGGTGTGGGATGCACATCCTGGGTATTTGGGCTGGGGTGCAGGATGTGGACCCTGGGTGCTGGGGTGTGGGATGGGCATCCCTGGGGCACAGGATGTGGATTGCTCAGTGTGGAATGTGGATCCTGAGGTGTAGGCCATGGACCCCAAGGGCTGGAATATGGGATGCAGATCCTTCCTGAGTGTTGAAGGTGGGCTGCAGAACATGCACTGGGGTGTGGGGTGTGGGGTGTGGATCCCTGGAGCTGGGGCTCAGGATGCAGATCCCTGCAGGATGTGGATCTCTGGGGTGTGGAATGCGAATCCGGGTGCTAGGGTGCAGGATGTGGATCTCTGGGGTGCGGGTTCTGGATCTGGGATGTGGGACACGGCCTCTGGGTGCCGGATGAAACCCGGGAAGGTTCAGCGAGGCTGGGAGCTAGCCAGGAGCCGGGCTGGAGGCGTGGGACTGAGCCCACCCCGCAGCTGGCGGCCCCGCTCCCCACCCAGCCCCGGGGGCCGCTGCCTTGGCTGCGGATCCTGCGGATCTCACGGATGCTGCGGGGCCAGGGGCCGGCACAGCCCCGGGGACGGAGCCTGGAGCCAGGAGGGCTGGGGCTGGCACTGCCGGGGCTAGGCAGGGGCAGGGGCAAGGGAGCTGCTGGGGGGCTCGGTTCCCCCTGTCCCGGGCCATGGTGGGGCCCTGCCCTCGCTGCAGCCGCCCTGGGAGCAGCTGGGAGGGGAAGAGCCATGAGCTCATCCTGCTGTGCTGGGCCAGGGCAGGGCCGTGTCCCACTTGCGGCAGCACAGGGTCCCCTCCTCATTCTCCACCGAACCCCACCGGGGTGGCACCTCGCCAGCCCCACAGCGGGACCAGGACATGGCCATGGGGACTCATTACAGCGGGACCAGGACATGGCCATAGGAATCTGCCATGGAGGGACCAGGACATGGCCGTGGGG
>VZTN01030963.1:7662-39726 GCA_013400515.1 Erpornis zantholeuca
GCTCCGCTCCGCCGCCTCCGCCCCGCCGCTCTACGATGTGGTGGTGTCGGGCGGGGGCATGGTCGGGAGCGCCATGGCCGCCGTGCTGGGTAAGGCTGTGACCCACTCGTCCGCAGTGTACAGATAGGTTATCTGTATATCCTATACAGATAACCATGTATAGGATCGCAATGTCCACGATCTGCTGTGGGATCTCCTTGATCCTGCGTCATCGCGTGACAACGCCCTAAACTTGACTTAAAGCTGTTTGGTGAGCTGATCAGTGATGAGCCTAGCCCTATCCATGTGTGTGCATAGCTGTTAATGGAGCCATTACTGCAGTGTTTCTATCAAACATGCTCATCTTTAAGTAGCTGATGGGTAATGTCACCCATAGCTGAAAATGCTTTTCTTAAAGAATCATAGAATGAGTTGGAAGGGACCTTAAATATCACCTAGTTCCAACCCCCTGCTGTGTGCCTGGACACCTTCCATAGACCGGGTTGCTCTGAGCCCAATCCAGCCTGGCCCTGAACACCTCCAGGCTTGGGGCATTTACAACTTCTCTGGGCAACCTGTTCCAGGGTCTCACTACCCTCACAGCAAAGAACGTCCTCCAAGTATCTAATCTAAATCTACTCTCTCAGTTTGAATCCATTCCCCCTTGTCCTGTCACCACATGATCTTGTAAAAAGTCCCTTTTCATCTTTCTTGTGGGCTCCCCTCAGGTGCTGGAAGGCTACAATTAAGTCACCCCTGAGCCATCTATTTTCCAGGCTGAACAAACCCAATTCTCTCAGCCTTTACTTGTAGGAGAGGCAATCCATCCCTCTAATTGTTATTATCTGATCCCAACTTTCATTCTCTAACCTTGTATTTTAAACACTGTAATACCAACTTAAAATGCATTTCTGCTTGCTTTGTATCGTTAGAAATCCTGAGAGTACTGGCTGCTTCTTTATTTGCAACATGGATTCAGAAGGGTACAATAGTGAGAAAAACCTAAAGAAAATAGTGCGCAGAAGATCAAAGATCCTGAGCAATAAGTGTTTTACAAGTACAAGGATTTACCTTGCAAACTTATGTTCTGCTTATATTGTTAAACAATGGCATAGTGGATTTGAGACAGCATAAGTATCCCCTCCAGCAGTCATATCTAAGTCTGACAAGCAGGTTTGGGACCTCTCAGGACATGAGGTTATTACTGTGCATTATGTAGAAAATACGTCTGCTGTCTTTAGGACTGCTGTAGTAGTAAACTCTAGATACGGCAAGGATGCGACTTCTCAGTGCCTCCTGCATCTCTAGTGCCTGGGATGCTGCAAGCCTGGCCAGCTCAGCCTGCAGGGTTTTACACTTACTTGAGTCTTCATTGTTTTTCAGTTCTCTTTAACTGGAAGTTTAAAGTCTAAACTGCCTGTGCTATTTAATTGTCAGAATGCAAGGACAGAGAAAACATTAATGTAATTGCTACATATCATAAAAGTTTTATTTTGATCTCCTAAAAGGTGAATTTATGTTTAAGCTCTGGAAAATATGTTCTGTGCATGGACTAAACATTGCAGATTTCACTTGTTAATAATCCAGTAATGAATTTTCATTTAAAAATGGTACCAAGTCGTACAAAAATGTAAGCTTTATATAAAAGGAAAATATGTAATCCTTGCTTTAACTGCAAAAGGGTTGTCCATCTCAGTAACAGAACTGTAGTCATAAAGCTTTAAAATACAAAAGTTTACCTGCCTGGTCAAAGCCTGTATTGTAAATGTATTTCTTTATTAAGTGTTGCATCTACTCTGTCTTTTTACAAAAACTCAGGTGTTTGCTTTTGAGATTTTTGGCAAGAGCATTGTAAAAAGCCTGTATTTGCTTATTTTAGGGCATGATATCCACTTCCATGATAAGAAGATTGCTTTGCTGGAGGCTGGTCCTAGGAAGGAATATGATCACATGCCAGACAGTTACAGTAACAGGGTCAGTTCTATCTCTCCAGGATCAGCAACCCTCCTAAGCAGTAAGTGTGAATTTGTTGTTTGCATTTTTAACATTTCTATTTGAGCTGGTTTTGTTTAAACAAAAACCCTTTTGACCATGTGCTGCCTTCATCCTAAACTCAATAGAATTATTTGCCTTTGTCTCTACATGCAGAGCTGTGGTTATTATATCTGAATTCTCTTGATAACAGGGATCTGTGTTCTAGTATTTTGGACTGATTTGTTATTATATGAATATTCGTGACATTAGGCTAGTGAAAAGTTGTAAGGTGCTCTCTACAGCATCTGGAATGGTCTATTCACAAAAGAAGCTTAGTGCTTTCTTGTCTGGTAACTCAGCCCTCGATTAATTGTCATTTTAAGGAGATATTTGAGCTTTGATTCCTTATGGAGAAAGAAATGCTCTATACAATAATGGCTGTGCATTTGTGTCTGTTTTATTACCCAGTGATGGGACAGTGAGAGTTGTCTGTTAGGTCAGAGGTTAATGGAGAGGTCTTGTTTCTTTCCTGCTGGCTTGTGTTAACAATAAAGGAATGTGATTCTGGAGCTGTGATAGCACTGAGGCTGTGTCCTTCTTCTGTTTCAGGTTGTGGTGCCTGGGATCATGTCTGCAGCCTGAGACACAAACCATTCCGGCGAATGCAGGTGCTGACTTAGGGCTGCAAATATACCACGTGCTTGCCTGCTCTGAATTCTCAAAAGCACTTGTATCAATGATATAAAGGTTTTTCTTCCTATGCTAAAGGGCAGGTCATGTACCTTTTGAAGGGAATGTTCATTCCTGTCCCCTTTTTTGTGGGTACAGTCTGCTCAGAAATACCTGTCCTCAGGGTCTTGATATTACAGGCTGAGAGATAGATTCCTAATGGAAGCTGTAGATATTGAGGCATGGGTATTAGCCAAGAAATAATGGTAAAGGGTGTATTGGTTGGGCTGGGATAGAGTTCTCTTCATAGTAGCTTGTATGGGGCTGTGTTTTGGATTTGTGTTGAAAACTGTTGATAACACAGGGATGTTTTACTTATTGCTGAGCAGTGCTTACACAGTGCCAGGGCTGTCTTGTTTCTCACACTGCCCTGCCAGTGAGCAGGCTGGGGCTGCACAAGAAGCTGGGAGAGTATGCAGCTGGACAGCTGACTCTGACTGATATTCCATACCGTTGGTGTCATGCTCAGCAATAAAAGCTGAGGAAAAGAAGAAGGAAAGAAGGGAAGTTCAGAGTGATGGTGTTTGTCTTCCCAAGTAACCATTATGCTTGATGGGGCCCTGCTCTCCTGGAGATGGCTGAACACCTGCTTGCCCTTGGGAAGCAGTGAATTAATTCCTTGTTTTGCTTTGCTTGCACATGTGGCTTTTGCTTTTCCTGTTAAACTGTGTTCACCTCAACCCATGAGTTTTGTACTTTCACCCTTCCAGTTTTCTCGCCCATGCCAGTCCAAGGGAGTAAGGAAGCAGTTGTATAGGGCTGAGCTGCCTGCTGGGGTTAACCTACAGCAAGGTTGTAGGGTAGCTTTATGTGTCAATTATGTAACAGGAAAGTAGGAATAAAAAACTTGACTTGGAATTACTTCTTGGGCTTAAGCTAAATCATTTAATAAAATTAGTTATGTGATGCACTTTAGTAGCTGGGAATGAACAGTAATCCAGGATGTTTCCTCTAGTTCTGTATTTCTAGATCACTGTGTCTTTTTGCTGTTAAGTCCCTAAAATGGACAGTACTTCTTTATCACATAGCTTCATGTAATGTATTTTTTCTTTGTAGGTGTGGGATGCTTGTTCAGAAGCCATGATCGTTTTTGAGAAAGATGACTTAGATGACATGGGTTACATAGTGGAGAATGATGTCATTATGTCTGCTCTCACAAAACAGTTAGATGCAGTAGCAGGTAGTGGACAACTTCTTTAATATTTTCTTTCCTGCAGGTAGCTTTCACTTATTTACCTTCTATTGTGTGTACTAAGTGTTGAGGGGGAGAAATTAATCTAACAAGTAACTCTTGGAAAATGGGCAGCTTCTGGAACTGGGAAGGGAGGAAAAAATCTGCCTTCCAAAGGCTACCGAGCAGGAAAGCACTTGCATAGGTAGTTCTCCAGAATACAGTCTCTCCAAAATTGGACTTAATTGAAAGATCTGTAGCTCCTTGTCCAGAGCAGGCCTGGCAGTGACAAGGGTTGCCCAGATCTGTTCTTCCGGGGTGCCTTGAGAACTGTAGGGTGAGCTCCTAGGGTGCTGCTAAGACATGTGTGGCCATGGCTGTTGTACAACGTTTCCTTTTTTTCTGTCTGTGTCATGCTGTGACCATGGTACTTTGTGTTCCCATCAGACCGGGTGGAGGTTTTCTACAGGAGCAGAGCAGTTGGGTACACCTGGCCCCTTCCTTCCCACAGCTGTGACACAAGCCCTTGGGTCCAAGTTGAGTTAGCTGATGGACGCAGACTTCAGACCAAGCTGCTGGTAACTAAGCTCTTTATTTCTGTTGATAAGGCATCATCTCTAACCCAAGTCCTTTCCACTGGATTTGGTTCTGATTCCATGTGTGCTGCTCCACCCATGTGCAGGGCTAGAGTGAGGTGAGTGGCTAACCCTGTCAGAGAGTGTGTGGCAAACTGGGCACAGCCTTCTCTCTACGTGGTGCAAGGAGACACTGCTGAATTAGAGAAGAGCAGAATGGGCCACCTCTTCTGTCTTTTCGGAAGGTTTTTTTTTCTGAATGAACAGACAATATATAGATATAGGCTGAGGTTTGTAGAGTGAGATACTAGCTCCTGGTCTTTCCAGGAGGTGCTGAAGAAGTTGCTTTGCGTCTCTTTGTTTTTATAGATTGGTGCAGATGGTCATAACTCTGTGGTCCGGAAGGAAGCTGAAATTAAGAACATTGAACATCAGTATGACCAGTCAGCTGTGGTGGCAACTCTCCATTTATCTGAGGTAAAATTCTGCTAAACTGACTCTTTCATAAACAGCAGAATCTAAGAGGATGATCTGGCTTGCCATCCACTTGCTTCTTTCCACTGTAGGCCACAGACAACAATGTAGCATGGCAGCGATTCCTTCCGACTGGGCCAATTGCGCTTCTTCCGGTAAGGTGACTGTATTTTTTTTCAATCTTTTAAAAAATTGTTGTAGTCTAGTAACTTTATTTCTGTCCACACCTTTCTGTGTTGGTTCTGTCTCTTAATTGCACATCTGCCCTTTACTCTTAATTTATCGCATTTTGCCCTCTTGTCTCACTTCATCCTTGGTATTTCCTGCTTGTAACAAGTTGGGCTGGAACCGTAATTTTCAGAGGGACTGGTGTGACGCAGGGCAGTGGGGAAATCTTTGCACCGAATATTTATTTTTGCTTCTTTTTCTCTTGATATTTACTCTTGACATTCTCTTAAACTAGCTGTCTGACACTGCCAGCTCTCTGGTCTGGTCTACATCTCATGACCATGCATCAGAACTTCTTGCTATGGATGAAGAAAGCTTTGTGGATAGCATCAACTCTGCCTTTGTGAGTATCAGCCTCATGGCAGGTAAGAGGCGTTAAGAAATAGAATGGAATCCTGTACCTTAAACAACAATAATGGGAGAGGTGGATTCTGAAGTTCCTTCCTCTGGTCTCAATGATATTAAAAAGGCACTTAGCAAAGAAAAGATGACCCCTTGGGACTGAGTTAGGTTAGTTCTGAAAGTCACAGAAGCTGACCTAAATTTCCAAAAGGTAGGAAGAATAGGCTCATCCTAGTTGGAAATCTGTATGTCCTAAAATAGCGAAGATAGGTTTTTCTACTGTATAGTTTTGTCCAAGTGGTTAAAACTCAGTATTTGGAACTCAGATTTTTTTTTTTCAGTTGAGTTATTCTGTAGGTCTAGTTTGTGTCAACTTCCAAAGATCTGTTTGTCTGTTTCAGTGGAACAACATAAACCACTCTGACTTCATTGACACTGCTGGGGCCATGTTTCGTTCTGCCATTTCACTGCTGAAGCCCTCAGGGACTGCAGTCCGTCAGCTGCCCCCAAGTGTTGCTAAAGTGGATCCAGAGAGCCGAGCCATGTTCCCTCTTGGAATGGGGCACGCGACAGAGTACGTCCAGCACCGTGTGGCTCTTATCGGGTAAGGTCCTCAGTGGTAGCCCTTGGGTGAGTGGGTGGCATGTGGTTAGAAATGATGTGAGGATAGCAACTCCCAGTCAACAAATTAGATGTTAGAAATAATACATTGTTCCAGTTTGACTCTATCCAGGTCCAATTTGTTCTGTGTGCCCTCATGTCCTTTTGTATGAGTAGCTTTCTGCCCATTATCTCTGCTTTCTGTGTAAATTGAAAGATAATGATTTCCCTTTCCTGGTTTGTAAAGTCCAGTGAAACAATCTAGTATCTCATGCTGGATTTGTACTTCCCCTTACATTGTACCTGCCATTCTGTGCACCAGTTTGAGTTTTAAACTCACCTTTCTTGAACAAAAATGACAAAAATTATTCCATGTGGGATGTCAGAGACTTTTGTATGGTGGCCTATTCACATAGGAAGGTACCTCATTTCTTAGGTCTAAGGTCCCATGTACTTTCTTCTCTGCCCCAGCTGCAGTATGGTGGTAGTAATTTTAGTAATTCTTGGATGCTGTGCTACACTTCTGTGTGGTACACTTTTCATCTTTCCAACCTGTGAGCCACTCTGTGCTTGGGAGCACTCTGTGCTTTATAGCTTGGTAAAGTACATGATCTCGCATTTCATATCAAAACTTCATTTAATTTCTCTCACTTTGTGACTCCCACACCAATATGTCTGTCTTTGTGCTTTACAGATAAGTCTGTTCATAGAAGAACCTGACTTTGTTTCTATTCGATGACATCTCACTTCTCCTTTACACTCATGATGTCTGTCCACTTTGTGTTTGTGCAATGTGCCATTGACAGGGCTCCTGTTGTGCTGAGGTCACTTACAAAAACATTAAGGCCTGTTCCATGCGTGATCTCAGAGGACTTTGGCTAGTCACCTCTTTATAATTTTTCCTTTCAGACCTGCTTTTTGTTACCTCCCCTTTGTCTTACTTCTTACAACTGGAGAGGCAGTCAGGTAGTTCAGCATAGCATGCAAGGAGTTGCTGGATAAAGCACATATGCTGCTCTAAGGTGGTTCATTGCAAAGAGGTGAGGAGTGCTACACTGATCCTCTCTGGCATTCAGAAAGCCATTGTGGCTTTCTTCAAGAAAGGAAATAAATTTGTCTTCTCTTGCTCCAGGGATGCAGCACACAGAGTCCACCCACTTGCAGGACAAGGAGTAAACCTGGGCTTTGGTGATATTGCATGTTTAGCACATCACCTCAGTGCAGCAGCCTTCAATGGGAGCGATCTGGGTAAGGATCCAAGACAACACAGTGGCAGTAAGAGGATTAGTCTTGCAGGTCTTTGCTGCTTCCCCGGACAAGCAGTACCTCTGGTTAAGCATGCTGCTGTCTTGTGTTTGAAAGCTTTGTTGAAGCAGAACAAATAACATTTGTTCTGATGTCCATTGGCTATGGAGCAGTTTAAGGTTCTTGGATGCAGTTTCCATCCCACAAATCTTAAAGCTGCTTTAAAACAAATAAAGCTCTACAGGATGGTAATTAAAGATGAGGTGAGATGAAGAGCACTAGCTGGTAGAAGGAGGTCTTTATTGAGATGGACCATTTCTCTGTTCTCTTTCAGTTGCCAGCGGAAATATAGATAAGATGCACAATTGTTTGTGGCACATCAAGTGTAATAGAAGCATTCAATTATCTCTTCCAGGCTCCTTAAAACACCTCCTCAAGTTTGAAACAGAACGTCAGAGGCATAATGTCTCCTTGATAGCTGCTACTGATGTGCTAAAAAGGCTGTACTCCACCACACTGGCTCCTGTGGTCTTGCTCAGGACATGGGGATTACAAGCAACAAATGCCCTGCCTCCTGTCAAAGTAAGGATCTCACTTCAGTAAGGGCTGTAGGAATTGTCCAAAACTGTGAAATATGCACGAAATGTAAAGATTTTTTTGCTGGATTTTTGTGAGGTTCCTTAAGCCCTCTGCTCTCAGAGCTCCCAAGCACCACCACATTTGAGTCTCATTTCTGGATTTTAATTTTTTTTCCATTTATTCTTCATATTAAACGCAGGTGCCCTGTTTCCTTTGTGTTGTGGTCAAAGTTGAGACATGTCCTGGCCTGAAAATCAGTACATTCCTAAGGCAGAGCAGCTGCCACTGGCACAGTGTCTTCATTAAGGAAGACTATGCTGCTACTTCAGTGCTCTGAATTTTTTTTCTCTTTCTCTGTTTAAAAGAAAAAAAAAAAAAAAAGAAGACCTCTTTTCTGAGCACAGAACCTGTTGGTTACACCAGTTTTGTGCTAGTCAGGAAGCAAGGGAATGGTACGATTTTGTTAAATTTCTAGGACATAGAGATAGGGTCTCTGCACATGGCTAGAAAGACTGGCCAAGAACTGTTGTTCATTTATATAAAAGGGAAGGTACCTAAAGCTTCTTTCTAGAACACATGCTTTTGAATTACTTCTCTTTTTCTTCTCTTCTAGGAGCAAATCATGGCTTTTGCCAGCAAGTGATCTGTTGTCAGTCTGCCTGTCAGGAGCTTGCCTGTGAATGCATTGCCCTTAAAAGGACTGGGATTAACTTGAATCTTTGAATAGTTATTTTAATTTGCAATAAAACTGAGGGATTGAGCTGTGTATTACATCATCCACTGGTTTATGCTAAAGCTGTCTCATATGCCCTCCTCAAGAGGATTTAGGGTTTCTTTCCATTGTACCACGATTTCTTCAGCCACAGAACTAAATGTACAATGTGCTTTTAATTTGGGCCTCCTGAATGGAAGATTGAGGGGGAATCAGCTGTCTTTTGGCAAATACAGTGCTGATTTTTGCCAACTACTGGTTAATTTTTAACAGCTTTTGCTGCTTAATTACTCTCTTCTGATGTGACTTCTAGAACTGTAACATCACTCCCTGGTTCTTGCCACCTCAGCACAGAGAGGAGGGGTAGTTTGCAGCAGAAGGAGAAGAGTCATTGTGGCAGTTTTAAAATATATCTGTCTCTCATTCTTTCACTGATTTCCCTCCCTTTCTCATGGTGCTTTATTTAATAATGGTGTTTCTCGTGGAACTGGCTAGTCCTTAAGGGCTCCATGGAAAAGATGCAAGGCAATAATAATAATATCTGGAAAAGAAAACTACACCACAGCATCTTGAATATTGTTAAAAATGCTTTAATTACTAAAATAGACAATTCAAGATATTCTGTCTTAGGTTCCAAACACCAGCCTCTTGCATTAGACATTTGCGACTCACAAAATAAAGTAAGCACTGCCCATGGGCAAGATTTACACATATGGTCGACCAGTATCAGAAATTAACATCAGAAAGAATGAAACATAAATTTTGAACTAAAAGCCATGACTTCTGCTTCTTCAGTCACTCATATTAGGCAGTTCCTGTTAGTGGCTGGCTAAAAGACATTACAAAGGAGGAGATAAAAATCAGGGCGGCAAGTAGAACTCTTCTCCTAAAGGCTGCTTACTCTTTAGTTTAGCTAATAAATAATCTCATTGCACCAGGGTAAGTGTGAGGACTTGACTAGGTTGTCCAGATCCCCCCACCCACTTGGGTAGTTCAGATGTAAACAGCAGGGGCTCAATTCTGCAATTTCTTGAAAAAATTAACCTTTTAACAGAGATTTTGTTTCTCCCATAACTGAAGGATCATGCCAGTAATAGACAGCAGCAGTTTTGCTTCAGTTAATGAATTGTGCCACTGACAAATGAAGGCCCTGAGCATTCAGATTAAATGCAACTTTGGTACTGGGAAGCAGATGCTCCCCCCTAGCATTTGTAGTACCAGAGTCTGAGGAACAGAATGCAGAAAAAACATCTTCCTCTGCATGGTACCCTTCTTCTAGCCCCTCTTCACTTCAGACAAAACCCAGCCCTCGAGCACTCCTCAGGGCTAGTGTGTGTTCAGGGGGTGTTAATGCTGCTGCTTCTTCCTTAGGTACAGCATCCCACCTTCCCTTCCTGTTTGAATCAGCCTCACTGCTGACAGCTCTTAGCCCCGAGATCCAGGAAGAGTTTGTTGTAGCACTGCTCAGACTGAAAGATGACATTTGGATTATTAAATTAGCTTGTTCTCAGGATAACACAGCCTGGCCAGTAACGACTGCATCTGCTTCGTGTTTTCTGAGAATACAAAGAGTTCGCTGAAGACAAAATGAAATGCATTTGAAGTCACCTTGTTCTGCAGACTGGACCATATACTAAATTTTGAAAACACTAGAAGGAGGAATAAGAAGTGTTTGTGGTTGAGAAGAGACCACAATTACTTTCTTCATGTTCAAACAGAAACTCCTAGAGAGGAGGAAACAGAACTTTGGTGTGACACTGAGGAATTGCTCAACGTGGATCTCAAACAGATTCTGGTATGGAGTACACATGTAGGATGAGCATTTCCTGATTCAAAATGGCAGCCTGAATTTATGGCAAGGTGTCAGTGATGGGAAAAGTACGGATGGCTCCATCCCCAAGAAATCAGCTTCTTGTTGCTGACTGAACTTGTTCAATCAAAAGCACACCTTGCACCCTCGTGCTGTAAAACCTGAGATATGAGAAGGGGTAGCTTAATCAGCCGCAGGTAAACTTGCACTGCTAACTAGATGAAAAGGAATAATGTTCAGAGCAAGGCAGATTTCTAAGTCTCCAAACTGTTTGGCAAGACCATTGAAGACATGAGTGCACTACTTCCTCCCCTTGCTGGGAATTACCAATTATTTTCAAATCCAGTGTGCAGAGAAGGGAGTGTGAGGGCAGTCTTTGGTTTGACAGAAGTGGGAAAGGTGTTTCAGAGCAAACAGATAACTGCAACTGCCCAACAGAAAAGTGTTCATCACAAGGGATCAGCAGATAAAGTTTCCCTTAGTCACATGAGTAACACCACTTCGTATTTCACCTGTACCTTACACATTCCTTGGGTAAGAGAAGACAGTAGCGAGCTGCCAGTTATTTCATGGGGTGGAAAAAGTCTCTACAGCTGTTTTTACTTAGGGCAATGGGTAAGTTTCAAATGGGAAATCACACCTTAGAGCTCACTCTAACAAAAGGGGCTGTGGTGCTCAGACAGCTTGCTGACCCAGCAGGTCTCGCTGCACTGTGCCATGCCTGCTTCCCTGGGGATAGCACTAGACTTGACTCTTGGGTGAGCACCACCTCAAGTTTGGTGCCCTGGATCAGTTCACCCAAGAACCTGAGGAGCACCAGCAGCAGAGGGAAGAAGGCTGTGGGAGTGCTTTGCTGAAAGCAGAGAAACAGAACTGGCTCTCACAGCAAAGTGAGCTGTCAGATCAGCCATTTCATCTGACTGCCATCTCCTTGTGGGTGGAATGTGACAAGCACTTCTTCTGGCAGTTGAGTTTTAAGAGCTGGAACTGCTGCCTCGTTGTGCCAGCACAGCTATGTGTTATGACTACATGCTAAATGAATAAATTTATCAAGTCTGGTAGTCAGATGTACAGTTTAGCTGCACAGACTTGTAAAGGGCAGCAAAACTGAAACACAGTCAGGCACACATTCTGCTTAAAATTGTGCTAATTTTTAGGCAGACTACTGCCTAAAAAAATGCTTGGTAAATTACTATGTTTTAGCCAACACCTTTCCCAAAACCATGCCCGAAGTGTACTTACAGCAGGCCCTTTTTGAAAGGGAATATTCTTGACATGTATTAGCTAAGCTGGCAGCGGGATTCTTGGAACACTTGAGGTTGGCAGCAGCCAGAGTTGTTCACTTTTCTCTGAATGACTGTTGATGCTGTTTTTAATTTCTGTATTTAACATCTCACAAGCAAACTTAAGTTATGTATGTTTAAATAGAAGGGGGTAGGGGAAGTCACGTGTCTGTAGTCTGCCACCGCATTCAGGAACTCTGTGCTTCTAACAAACTTGCTGGTGAAAGCTGGTTTTGAGCCCCTTGCATATTCTCTGCTGGAGTTTAGGCCTTTTAACTTTCATAAGGCAGATTCTGGATCATTTATGGCAATCACAGTTGTAAATCATATTGTGGCAACTCTCATTAGGCACTATGCCAATCCAGGGTAAAGATAGGTTGCATATCTTTGGTCCACGTTCTGCTCTGTGACCAGTCCCAGATGAACAACATGCCTGGAGATTGCAATTTACTTTCTCAGCCTTTCAGAAATGCTGAAGTCCACAGCAGTATCACAGGTCAATAGGTTATCCCCAGAGACTGCAGCAGGTAAAAGGTAGCACCCAAAGTCCAGCTTGTCTCTATGTTGTTTACTTTCTTTGTTAACTATAAAGGAAGAAAAACAAGTTGTTCCTGACAGTTCTCTAGATTCGTATGTTGCACAAATGACAGCAACTACATGTTACAAATCTGGAAAGATTCAGTAGATAACTAGCCAGAAAAATGAACTAATGCATGTTGATTGATAGGGATGTAACTGTTTTTTCTTACCTGTAAGACTGTGTTGTCCCTAAATCCAAAACCTTCCTTTAATAAAGCAGTGATGTAAGTGAGATCCATGCAGAGGAAAGGACTGGCTGAGTTGTACCTCTCCATGTTATCACAGACTAGAAAAGGACAAAAGAAAAAAAAGGGCATCTCAGCAAAATAAGAGCTTTAATCCACACTGTACATTTGAACTGAACTCAAGCCAAAGCTTACTAAAATAAGTCACCCTTTTCTATTAGTGGCTATATATGTCACATGGTACACGCTACAGAGCTGTTCCACAACGCTGGAGAATAAACCATATAGTACATCCAGTTTCTCTTAACTCCATTATACGTACATCTTTTACTACAGCAACATAATCTCTGTACACAGCTCTTTTGAAGAACCTCTGCTCAACTGATAACTAGCAGGGTGCTGGTAGATTACATATTTTTCAAGAACATAGCATCACTTGTTTTCCTCATCTATTCTCCACGGATGGATCCAGTAATGGATTTCACCTTCTAGAAGGGCAGTTTACTTTATTTTTTCCAACCACACATATCCAAGGAAATGGAAGATGGTATTGCCCAACCAACAACTGCCTCACTGCAGCTAAGTCAAGATTCCATAGTCAGGGTGACAGTGACTGGGAATGTATTTAAAATAAGCATAATTTTCTAGACCTAGTGTTCCTGCCCTGTTCTACTGGCAGCAAGAGCAGAGTTCACTTCCTCCTAAGAAAAGATGAGCAGCATCCTTCTACTACTGAAATGAGATAGAGAAGAATTAATTCAGGATCACAGAATTGATCTCCTGATGCTATAAAGCTAAGTAACTGGCTTGATAATGTTAGGGAACATCTTAGCCATGACTTTTGAAATAAGCTCTCTTGCTATCCATGGAAAAAATAACAACCAACCCACACTCAAATTTTAGAGGCTAATCCCCCTATTCAAAATAGTCCAAGTTTCCAAGGAGATTAAGTTTAAATGAAAAATCATTAAAATTTAGGTCTTATTTTAGAAAAAAAAGCCAGTCCTGAACTATATAATTAAGCATCTTCTGCTGAAAAATAAGGTCTACTAATTCTCACAAGAATGATCACAATTTAGAGGTAACTTGCTTTTAGCCATCAGTAGCCAGGCAATGTGGGAGCTCTTTATCCACAGGAGTTACAAAATTAGAACAAGCATTCAGGAAAAAAGACAGGTAGGTAAACAAAAGCAGAAGAGGCTGTCTGACTTAAAAAACCTTTATTCTATCCCTCCATTTTGTTAGAGATTAAATTGGATTTAAGGTGACAGAGAAGTCAGTACTCTCTTAAACTCAGAGAGCTTCAGTTTGACAGAAGGAGCTCTTGATACAGCAAATTCACTTCCTTTTGTACTGACACAAACTATCTCCTTCTTCTGAACACAGCTGTAAAGCCACCAGCCCCTCACTGCCCTATCAGTATTGTCTTCAGCATCAGTTAGAGGTTTTGACTAACAAAAGTAACAGGTGAAAGTGAAATTAAGATTGTAAGTGAAATAAAGGTTAAATAAACGTGCTTTTCTTCCCAGTCAAACTCAACATTATGTACTGCCTACACATTCATATTTTTGTTATTTCTTGCCCAAATCAGTTTCCCAAATCATGACAATTACCTTCTTTGGCTTTTCTTTCAAAATCTCTCACTTCCAAAACACCTCCTCGTTCATAATCTGAAAAAGATGTAAGAAAACATCATCATGGACCTGATAGCATCTGAGTTCTTTATCTAAGTTGACCCTAGAGTACAACTCAGCAATGCTGCACCAGGAGTGAGACCCATTCAGACCAGAAAACAGAGCTGCAGGAGTAACTGGAGCCCAGAGCACACTTCATGTGCTGAACTCTGAACACCAAACTGTAGTGGCTGATAAATGCCATTCCCTTGAGGCATTTTGTGTATCTCCTCTTTCTCAATAACATTCCTTTCCTCTGCTCTCCATGGCTTCAGATTCCAGGGTTCCTCTGTCTACCTGCTGGTTGACATGCTGGTTGACATGTAGTAGATTATCCCAAATTTACCAATCAGGTTGGTGTCAGCTGCTCGATCATAGTAATAGGAGAAAGCATAGAAGGAACTTCCACGAATCTCATCTGGTTGGTGAAGTTTCCCTTCGACAACCTTGAGTACTTCTAAGTAGCAAGGCTTGAATCCTGTTTCTCCTGTCAGGAAAAACACAGATGGGGTGAGCCAAAGAGCATATGCAAGAGATGGAAGAAATAGTGGCAACAGGATGAAAAATGAAAGAAGTAGAAATTAAAGCATCAGAAGAAGAGCTTAGATATCCCTTCTGTAATCCAACATGGCACCTGCATGCAGGCAAGGACTCTAGAACACCATCATCAAGTAGAACTGGTTAGAGCAGATCACTGCTGTATCTGAAAGAAGTGCCACACAAACTACTTCCATGTCAGGCAAAACTCCCATTGACATGTTCTGTGGGCAGCAGAATTTTCTACATTTGCTGCCACCTGTTAAATAAAACTTTGCTTTCCCTCCCCATCACACTGTAATTTTACCAACCCACTCCACACGCACCAAATCTGCAACTCAGCTCTCATGTTCCCCCATCTGTTCAAGTCTATGATGGTAGCAGATTCACCCTCTCTATGCAGCGTTAGGGACTTATTACTATTAGAGACTCTTAAGAAATAATTCCACAAGTGAGATTAACTGGTAGGCCAAAATGTTTGTACCCTAACACAGACAGAATTTTTGCACTTTGCTCAAAGCCTCAGAAAAACCTCCTTTATTCGCACAAGTAATTCTCAACATTTCCTGCAAAGGTATAATTTGTAATAAGAGCCCACAGTCAGAGGACAAGGTACAGGTCACCTACTCTTACAGCTTCAGATTTTAATTTGGATTTCTCAGAAGTCAGCCTCTACAACTGGAGAGGTATCCTTCATATCCCAATCATCATCAATTAACTGATGAAATACTTGACAAGGAAAAACTCAAGATTATGGAGATAAGATTTATTGTAAAAGAAACAAGTCTCCTCAATTTACCTTCTTTGTTGCCACCATACCGGTATTTCACTCCCCCAAAGTGCCACTCTGCCTCCAACTGCTTCGGCAAACAAGAACTGCGGAACATTTGTCCATCCACAACTGGAATTGAGAGTAGAGAGGAGAGTCAAAAAGCGCAGAATTTAACACAGCTATTAATCAATATGCAGAACCAGAAAAGGTTGAAAGATCTTCATTAAAGTCTTTCAGTAAAAGTACAAAAATCTGAACTGATGGATATGGCACTAACTGATTACAAGTTAAGGACCTGTCTCAAGTCTGGAAAAGTTGTCTCCATTTTGTCCTGCAGACAGCAGAGCAGCTGAGCTTGTCATTTCTTAATGAGATAAATGATACAAGGATATTTGGATAATGGCTATTCCCCACAAAAGACAAGAAATGAAGTAATAAACACACAGATACACGAACCCTAATGCCAGCAGATAACAAGAAAAAAAGCAACTGAGCAATGAAGACAAAAACTCCTACAGCAGAGATCAATGGCCACTACAGGATCCACTGAATGTACTTTTGAAGGGTTCAACCAGACATACTGTAACTGATAAGAAGGGAACATGATTACTGCTGCACACACAGGTCTCACATAAAAAGCAAACTTCTCACAGAATGCTTGAGGCAGACTGTGGGACAGCAAAATTTACTATGTGATGCTTAGGGAAAGGCTCAAAAGCTGGGAAAGGGGGGAATCAAGGCATCAGTGAAGTGCAAGGATGGCAAACCAGAGGGCACTATGGAAGAAGACAATCACCAGGCAGCTGGCCACTGTCCTTTTCTGTGTGAGCCTCCTGACCAATCACTGCAGTCTGTCCTATCTTCTTCTTAATCCCTATTTCCAACTGTTTTTGATTTGAGTACATTCCAGTAATTAACACAAGTCCAGCTAGCTGTCAAGTAAAAATACGGAAGGTGGAAAGACCCTGGGTCCTGGCTAGAGACTAGACAAAAGGCCCAAGCTCTGGGTGAGAGGCTGGAAAGACTCAGGAATATGAGGATGCACTCAGGTTAGTGAGTGGGAGTGTGTGATGTGCTTATGGGCTTCCATCTAGGCATTGCAGAACAGGTCTGGAGAACACCACAGGCCAGGCAGGTACCAGAGAAGCCTACAAAGTGGGTTTGGCCTAAGTAGCAACCCTCAGAAAAAGGATCTATTAATGCTGTCTATGCTTCTGTGGATGCTTGTAAAGCTGTGTGTTTGTGGCTGGCCATAGTATTTGTATGTTCCCACGTGTGCATTTCTGTAATTTGCAGTCAAGTGTCACTGCTGGCTGAACTCGAAAATACGGAAAAGCAGCTGTCTCACAAGACAACTCCTTAACAAGTGGTAGCTGTTTTCAGACAAATATATACCATCAGAAACATGGAAAAGCACAACATACGGAAGTGAAGACACATGGGAAATGGGCTGCTGACACAAGACTAAGCATCTCTTCAAAAATCTTGGATGTTTTATCATATGAACATACCTTCCGTATTCAAAGCTCCAAGCGTTGCCAGTCTTGCAGCTTTTAGTCCAAACCCCAAATAGCTGTGGACAATAAAGACAGACATTATAGTCTTAATTCCTGCACATCTGGTATGCTTTACCCACCCCCCTTTTCTTAAGTTCTGGAACACCCAAACCAAATTCCCTTCCTCTGTTTCCCACAAGGCTCCCCTCTCTAAAACAGAGTTCCCTGTGCCAGAAAACCCCGAGGGCCAAAAGAAAGACACAAACCCAAGAAATACAAACAGTTGTAAAATCGGTAAATCTAAAACTGCAGAAAGTGTTGATGTGTCATTTATACAAGATGATGATGAAAAGGAAAAACACACCACCAAGGTGCATTTACAAGGGAGAAAGAAAAGTGTGTGCTGTGTGCACAATGGGAATGGGGCAACCACTCTTATGTAACACACACAAGACTATGTGCTCTTAAGGCAGAGTGCAGAACCATCCACTAAATGGGAACCATGGCTTTGTGTGAAATTCACCTGTCTGACTCCAGGTAACTGCTACATTCATTATAAACTGGAATGTGAACAATGTTTATAAGAATGTAATCACACATTGCAGTGACCCAGCTAGATTAAAATCCTGTTGACCCTTTCATTCCCACCTCTGTATTTGGCCACTTACTGCTTTTATCACGTCATTTTAAATGTCTGCAGAATATTCAGAGTTAAACTAACCTCCAGCTCTCTCTCAATTTTTAGGAGATGATTTTTCACTCCCAATTATTTCAGGTGATCTAATAGACTGTATGGATGACTACAGCAATCAGTTACATCAGCAAATGTAAGGAGTAGGGGAGGACGACTATTAGACCAGCTCTGCTGTCAAGTAAACAGATTCTATAACTGACTAAGATGGCACTGTTCACTCCACTAAGGAAGAAGTCTCAGGAAAGTCCTCTTTCCAAATCTCTGATCGTGCTTAGCTCTGACTACTTGCACATTATCTACTTTCCTGCTTGTTTCAGAATATTTGGCTTGAATCCAGTAATAAGAATTCTTCTCCTTCAATATGGACTCATAATGCTTTCTCTTCATTTGACAGACTGTCTAATATTCCTTTGAAGTGACATTAACTACGATCCTGGAACATTTCCAACCAACTAATGCCATGTTCCACTTCTACTGTTTCATGCAGATAAGTAGTAAAAAAGTCATGGTCTGTGCTGCTGGTACCAGGACGTTATGGTTGTTAGCTCAGGGGCTGCAAAAAGACTGATTGCCTCTGTGGAAATAGCAGTCTTTTGCTCCTCACCTGTGGGTATAGAGCTTGTAGGTGCTATTAAACATTTCAAACGAGGTAAGAAAATCCCCAGGGGTTTCCTTCAGAGTTTCCTGAAAGTTAAGTAAAAGACAAAAATGGTTTAGTTTGTATTATGCAATAAAGAATAATCAACTTTAATGTAACATAAGATATACTGCACACTCATCTGATCTGCTTTGAAAACAAAGAACAGTTTTCCAGTGGTGCCATTGCTGCAACATCTGCAGCTTTTAACACTGATTTATTTACATGCATCTTTCTGTTACTTCAATGTATAACAGAGAAACACAACAGATGAAAACACTTCCTAATTCAGGCAACCTGAATTTTTCTAGAGTACTTTCATGCTACTCCACATGTACAGAGTCCCCATCAAAATCAGCTGCACTAGAAGTGCTATGAATTTTTGCAAATCACACAAAGCACCTAAACAGAGGTACTCAGAAGAATTAAAAATACAAAGTATAAGGCCCCATTTTCACCATGTCAAATGTCTTGCTGGTACTCAAGGAAACACTGTGACCACTCACTCCCAGTCTTTAGGGCTGCTTCACCTAAATTAGCTTCTTGTCTCACCACCTCCAGTTTTCTCCCTCTCACAGCCTTCCCTCTGTGCACACCTCCATCCTCTGGTACTCTGCCCTATCTTCTTGACAGACTAACTCACACTCTTCTAAGGCTAAACCGCTTTAGCAATCATTTTCTATTTCTTCATGTCCAGTCCCTAAGCTCTCAATCCCACTTTCTGTCTCTCCTCATGCCCTCATTCTCCCATCCCTTCTTGGCTCTGTGCACTTACATCAGACACAGTTATTCTGGGCCAAGCAGCAGAATCTCTGAGAGAACTGAAGCTGCATAGTCCTGTAGTTACCATTCAAGTAAGGAGATCCAGATCTGGGTTCTTTTCTATAGAGTCCTAGACAGAAGCCTGCTCAAAGCTGAAAGGAATGTGGCAGTATTCAGCTTGAGCAAATACAAATCAAAATTTGTATTTGGGTCTCAAATTGATTATCACTGAAATGGAAGTCACATCCTTGACCTCATACACATAGACTCTGCCATATTTTGAGTTATGTTTCTAAACCTTACATCACAAAACTTTTAAAAAGGAGAGATCCTAAAAAAAAATTAGTTTGGGGAAAACAACGGTCTTTTTTCATGCCCTAATTTCACAAAAAGGAGGCAGACACCAGACAGATAATTTCATAATTATTATGATTCATTTTTAGTTGCTTTTAACTTTGGCAATAATGCCATGAAATTAAAATCAGCTCCATGCAGTTATTATTATATGTTCTCTACTTGCTTGGAATTCATACTTAATTAATGAATCTCTTACTATCATTATTTGTTCAAAACTAATGCAGAGCAAACATGTGTCTGCCTCAGATTGAAGGAAGGAAAATTCCCCACTGGAAATCAAAAGGAGGTATCCTCGCTAATTCTGTCAAATAGGAAAAACTCCCAAAAATATACTGAGCTTATTTATTTGAACTTGACAACACAGGGAAGAAGCAGGCATAGTACACAAGCAGGCAACATGAACCTTGACTCCACATTGCCCTGTGAATTCACACCATTAGTCCTGGCCAGCACAAACATTCAAGGCCTTCAAGGCTTGAAGCAGACATTTTAATCCTAAACTGCAGTTCAGCCTATTTCAGAGTTCTATTTATTCTCCAAAACCCTGACGTGCAACACCCTTTCCTGTTGGTCCAGTGCCCACTTTAGCAGGTGTTATCAACACAAAACAGAGGACTAGCCCAGAGTATACTTGATGTTTTGCTGAACAGGATAAGGTTGCATGTCATGTTTCGACATAACGCACAACTGCAGAATTAAAATATCCTGATGTGAAAGCCATGTCTTTTGTGGTCACCAAATATTCTTTGAGAATCTCACTTTCTATAAACAAAAAATGTTAAAGAAATTACTCCTTCAGAAACAACAACATAACCAACATCACAATATGAAAGTACCAAATGCTATGGTGCCTTTCCACTGCTCATGTAATTTTCTCATGCAAACTGCAGGCTTAGGTCCCAGTTCAAACTGTTTCTAAAGAGGTATAGAACTACTAAGAAATCCAGCAGAGATGTCTGAGGGACAGAGAGGGGAATTTTTAAAAGGAATGAGAAGAAATTGATAAGAAAACAGAGAGTTAGCTGTGCTACTATTAAAGACATTTACAGCATTCAATACACATCCCCCCAAAACTTAGTGAAGACCTGTTATCAGACTGGAGTGGGGAAAAAAAAAGATAGAACAGCCCCTACATTTCTTCTAATATTTGAGAATACTCCATAGAAATGTTCTACATTTGTTGAATACACAGCCATATCAACATTAATAAGCCTTCCCAGCCTGACTCTAGAAAACAAAAGCTGTCTCTTTTTGGTTTTACTCATTTGCTTTCTTTTTATTTCCTTGTTATTCAGACTCCTTTGTTTGCAAGCACCTACCAGCCAACTGCTGATCTCAAAGGTAACAGAAATAGAGATGTTCTGTAAACCACAGATGTTCTGCTTAGGCCACTGCTAACAAAGTGATATGAGAGGATGCAGCCATGCTCGGGTCTCTTCACCGGCCCTGCAGTCCCAACCCACGCACTTTTAACCACTCCTCACCTCAAACCGCGGCAGGAATGTGATTTGGGTTGAGGCTCCTCCCAAGTCCAGAGTCCCAACAGTTTGCTGGTTCTGGCCAGACAGCTGCCCTGCAAACAACACCACGCTCAGAACAGCCCCAAGTGCACAAATGCTAAAATGCAGACACTGTGTGGATGTTCAGGCAGCCACCAGGTAATCACGGTATCACAGCAATACAGGAGGGCTGAGCTGCCCTCCAAAGAAAAAACCTCAGAGAGAGCAGGCAGGCAAACAGAAAGTATTAAGGAAAGATTCACAGACTTTCTTCCTTGATTCCAATCTCTCTTCCAGAGACAAAACAGATAAATCTCTAGGCATCAAACAAAAGCTGAAAGTAAGACACAAAGTATCTCCTGCAGAAGACTACCAGGGAGAGTACAGAAATTTTGTAACCATCATATAGCTGGTGAAAAGCAGTAAGGGAAAAAGCGCAGTAAGAGCCAAACCACCTACTCGCTCAGAGCAGCTCTTTTTCTTGCTCATGTATCTCCTTGAGTACTCATTTTCTTTTCACTAGATTGCATTCCCAGAAGCTCTTAGGGCCTGTAGTGCTAAGGCACCATGCCCTGCAACACCACTGTAGCTGCACAGCTCACATTGGGATGAAGAACATTGCAAGGCCTTGTTTCACACACATTAGCAGCACCACTCTCCAATGCACTCTCCAATGCATTAGAGAAACCAGCTTGCCAGTGCCTCCCAGCCCTCGGTAAATTCTGGCACCGCAGGGGTTCAGATGTCTCCTTCTTACTACGGACTCTGGAACACAGTCTGCCCAAGACAATCCACTGCTTTAGCACTGGTGACAGCGGGAACCAAAAGCATGGCCAAGGCAGAGGAACTTAGGGTGATCGCCTCCACAGAAGAGACTCAAGTTCAAGATTAGAGAGTAGTTATACAAAATTAACTACCTGTCAAAAAGTTCACAGTGATCCAGGCTAAAATTCCTGTGAAGAGTGAAAAAAAGAAGAAGAAAAAAAAAAAGTCACCACTGAATACTCCCACAACCTCCTGCCCACTATTACCAGCCCTCCATATGTTATTTATTTACTTGGAAGTCATTACGAACTTATCCTAACCACCCCAGACATCAGAGATTAAGTCAAACTCATAATTAAATTATATAATGCATTATTGATTCACTCAAGTCTCATGAGCTGGAATAGGTAGGACTTTGTAATATCCATGCAACTGCAGCATGCACAAATCCTATCTATTATCCAAACAACATAAAAAGAAGTAACAAGCTGGCACAACACACAAGTTTACTTGGGCCCATTTTTGCAGTCCAGCATTTCAATTCCTAATCTGAAAACTGCATTCACACCACTCTGTGTTTTAATCTTGAGGTTTCTATAATTATACTACAGAGCAGCAACCACTAAAACACAAACAGCTCACTTGACTCGAGTGGCTTGCTTGACACTGACATGATTCTCACCCAAACATAGGCAAACACGTGACAGTAGAAGAGGTAGGGATTTTAAATAAACTTGGCATGCTATCCTGTGCTCTATTATGCCTCATTGGTCCTGCTCCCTATCAATACCACAGTTCTCCCTACTGTACAATTCACCCAGTAATGCTGGTGACAAACTATGCATTGCACCATACTTATCAAATACTTGAAGACTTTATGATACTTCTCCTTTTCTCTTGTCCCATGTGGACAGATTTTGCTCTTTAATCTTCCTTCATTTATTAGCTGTTAAAGGACTGTGATAATTCTTCTTGGTTTCCTTCAACATTTTCCAAATTGGCAATTTATCTGCCACAAGAAAGTGTTCTGAACTGAACATAACATGACAGGATGGCTCTTTTCATCAGGCGTCCATACAGATGATTATTACTTGCCTATTCTCCAAGGTAGTATGTCTGGATATCCAGCCAGAATGTTACAGTGTTTTTTTCTGCACTGCAAAATCATTGTTCACTCCAAACCTACAACATATTTCACCTTTTCTTGTATTTTACAGTACTTCCTTGCTACTTTACTAGCTGTATTTTTCCAAACAGAAGATTTTTTTAAATTATTATTTTATTATTTAGTTATCTATTTTTAATACTTGCCAATCATCCTTCATTCTCCTCTAATCTTCACAATCCTTCCAATTTTAGATTGAAAATTGATGAGCTAATCATAACAGGTTATTTTTAATTCTGATATTGCAGAATTTACAAGGCAGTTTCCATAAGCTTCCCAGCTTACTACATATTGTCACATAGCCTTTCAGAGGTGGACACAATCTCTTTAGCCATTTTCCAAGAGCAGGCTTCAGCTGGTCAGCCTGCATCAGTCTGAATACTTATTGTTGAGACAAGGTTTTGTTCTGAAACCTGTGAAATCTCTTTGTGTATCTGCATTTGTAGCCTAACAAGCGACCAAGTAATGAACACCACCTTGGAAAGGCAGGATTGCATTGTTTCAGATGGGGCCAGAAATCTTTTTTTTCCCCTTAGTTTAGGGACGATTTCTCTTTCCCTCTCATGTTTCTAAGATATCTTCCCTTTTTCCATTTCTCTTTGCTTTTACTTTTTACTCCTCTTAAAACATACCTTCATGAGAGCCATCCATGATGCCAACACTGTCCTCTGGAACAAGAAATGGTGATTCCTCAAAGATTTCTTTCACCTGAGGGAAGAAAGAGTGTTTAGATTTCTTGGTCTTCCAAGTCTTGTTCTGCTCTGAGGGTGACAAACTTTTGTTTTACATAGCAGTAGAAAATAAAACAAGTGTGTGTAGAGGCTGGGAAAGAAAGAAAAAAAGTATTGTAGGTCTCTCTCCATGCCTCCCACCACAGCAAGAGAGAGGACTTCAGGACCAGACACATTCTGTGAGTTTCATGCTGTCATGGGATTACAGTCTCTTTTCATAGATGAAATTCTCTTAGCTAAACAGAATAGAGAACTGAATGAAAAAAAAGAAAGCTGAAACAGGGAGAACGATACTAGTGCATCCAAAACAACTTAGCACTACCTCTGAAAGCAGAGCCTGAGCTTTCTCCTCTGACAGCAAGCGAAGTCCAGCTGTGGCTTTTAACACTACTGGGGTCTTCTTCCAGAGATGAGGTGGCACTGCATCTATGGCCATGTCCAGCAATTTTTTGACAGTTTCAGCACCCTAAAAGGAAAAGTATGTTTTTCTATGGTTTCCTCCTATAGGCCATCAGAGAATAGACCTCTCAGTTTCCCCTCAAAACTTGTGAAAACAGTATTCAGAAGCAGAAGATACTCACACCCAAGATAAGTACAAAAACCATGCTAAAAATCTCATTAGAACATTAAAGAGAATGTCTGCATTGGAAGGAGAGGTGTATTCATAAACATATTTTAGGGAAGATAAGTATCATCGTTGTTGGAAGGATGTTTTTGAAAGGATGGAGGGAGGTGAGGGAACCAATTACCTGACAAACCTAAACATCTTGCAGTATGATGAAACTAAATGGTGCAATTACTGACTGAGGCTACCAAGACAAGGGGACATACCTGTAGATTTCACTAAATGCAACAGAAGAATTCCAACTGTGTCCCTAGCAAATATTGTAATTAAAATGCCAGCTGTGCAATGGCTACCACACAAGGTACAGACATCACTGCTGGCTCCCAACTATTTTCACTGCTCTAACAATTACATTTTGGCATTAGCAATAAACATTCTCCTGTGAAATGCCTAGAAATTTCTTTTGGGATGAGTTCTCCTCTCCTATCCAACAAATGATATTTATGGAAATTATAGGTGATCTTATAAAGATTTTTTAAAAATCCAAAATCCATTCACTCTTCCATAAAGTGTCACACTCAAATTCCTGTAGCATGGAATCCAACTAAGCAAAATGAGAAACCTGAAACCCCCATTAAGTTAGCCCCCAACTTCAAGGCTGCCAAAGCACACAAGATAGCCTATCTAATCTAATCATTTCTCTGGCACATCCTTTAGTTTGTGAAAGAGCTTCCTGTAAGCTCAGGGGGTCTGGAAAATGGCAGCTTACTTCAGAACTGAGAAAATTATTTGTAAATGAGACAGAGTATGCATTTACTCATATTTGGGGTAGCTGTAGAGGAAATAAACATTGATGCTGCTAGAGACAAATGTCACTTTGTCTTTGAAATTCTCCAGGGCATGTAGTCTAGTTATATAAACATTTAAGCAATTAATTAAGCCACTGTTCCACTGATGAAATATGTAAACCACCAGCTCCTAAAACACTGCCACTAGAAATTAACTCATAAAAGTAGAGGAACAGGTTTAGAGAGACAGCAGTAGAACTTTTACATTTCTTCTTGACTTTTTGCGATGGCAATCAGCAATACTTGAACTGCTTGCTAGAATCTAAGTGATATTAACAGAAGCAAGACAACCTCCTAGGGAATGAAGGATAGTCTTACCTTTTCAGGCTGATCAGCATATGCGGACAGACCTGGCTTCACAGACTCAAAGATTTCCCCTTCCAACTCTGGAAGGTTTTCTGCACAAACAAAACATCACATGATACAGTCAACAACTCAAACCTTTTTCTTTAATTTTCAAAAGGTTGCCCTCAACTCCTGTAAAGTGACTATTCTTGATTCCCCTTGCAAACAAAATTATTCCCCTCCTAAAATAAGTCTTGCTCCTTCACTTCAGGAACATATTACCAAAATGTATCCCCCAAGTTCACAAACAATTTATTAATAACATTGTTATAATTAAAAGTATGTCCATTAGCATTTGTGAACTACAGTAAGTTACAACAATGCAGCATAACTGCTGCTTATTCTAAATAATATTTCTTTCCCTTTCTGTCCCCGAGCTAATTGTGAAATATTAGTGCAGATTAAGACACACAATCAACTCCCAATTATCCTTAGGTGATTCATCCAACTCACAAAGACAGAATAGAGCTGATTGTGCTCAAGTGGCTCAGAAGCCAAACAAGTTTGACCACTGCTCCCAGAACATGGGTGTAGAAGCTATCCCTGATTATCATGTATTACAAGCCAGGCTGAGTCAAACAGAACTGTACCTTGTACCAGTCCTTCCAAACAACAGAAGAAGTCACGCAAAGACACCTAAGTACTACATGACACACCAGTCCCAGCAACCAGCCTTCAACCTTTGCACAACTGCTGGCTCACTGTACTCAAGCTAATTCATCCTCCTGAATCCTGTTGCATGTGCAGCCAAAATTTGGCACCTCTGCACCATGTGAGCAGCAGATACACTGGAATGTGGTGCATCTGAGCACAGTTCTCCTGGAAATGGCTCAGACCTTCAGTGATGCCTTAGGTTTGTCTAGTCTCTGTTTCTAGGTAGCCATTTAAGGCATCACAGTACTTAATAACTCTCTAATTTACTGATTTTAATTTGCTACAACATGTGACATAAACATATGCAAAATTCAAGTATCTCTTGTTAAAATTTAAGGTAACATGCAACCTGACAAAAACAGCATAAGTATCTTTTCATGTCAGTGAGATATTCCTTTTAAACAGCTGCATAGATGAAAATGTTTGAAAATTCAGAACTCTCCAGTATACCCAGAATTATATCTCTGAGACTCAAAAGACCTATAGAAAAGATATTTACAAAGCAAAACACCAAGACGAATAAACACCTGCTGGAGGACCATCTGAAGGACAAACTGTAGAAATCTTCAGCTGCCCCCAGATGCTGAGCTGGCAAAAAACCAAAACTGTTTTGGGAAGTTGAAACCTAAGTCAATATACATGGGGGTCTTACCTGGGCTCTTCTGCACAAAGGTGTAAATATGAATACGGGTTCCAGTGCTTCCGGCATCAAACATGATGCCATAAAAAGTGTTTGGTTTGGCATTTATAGGGCACACATTAGGTGGAAAGAAATCCTGAAACCACATTACCCTGTTTGAATGTGAAAGAACAAAGGGCAAAGAGGAAAATGCCAATGCTATAAGGACGGGAAGTCTAGAAGATGCCATCTTGCCAGGACCCTTTGAGGCTGTCAAGCATGTATCAGCAATCACAGAGCTGCAGGAGAAAAACAAAAAAAAAGCAGGAATGGAGATTACCAAGAGCTCTCCTCTCTAAAACTCTGCCAATAAAGAAAATAAATAAATCATTCTGTACACACATATTCTCCCTTTGGGTGCTTTTCAACACCTCATCCATGAACTTAGTGCTACAACTACGTCTAACTGATTTGTTCATTCAGAGTAAAGGTTTCTCAATTTCCCAAGTGCAGAAGAGATGAAGTAGTTTGCATTTCAGTATTTATAGTTTCGATTTTTAGACAATTTCCTTCTCTTATTTGTCTTGGAGATTTTCAACATTCAGAGTCCCCAGAACCTCCAAAAAGCCCAAATATTATCTGAAAAGCAGCACTGCCAGAGGAAAACTATGGGCAGAACCACTTTACTCTAACATTTACACACTTGAGATGCTGTAGCAGAACACAAGTGTTATTCAGAGTCACAAACAAAGAGAATTTCATCCCAGGCTAAGAACAGCTGCTGGGAGAGATTAGCACACAGAGAGAATTAAGGCATATCCTTCCAGCAGCATCCCCATCTCTGAGAAAAGCCTGTGCTATACAAGAGGGGCTGAACTGAAGTGCACCTGGGCTCTGCCTCTCAGTATTTTTTCATATTTTTCTTTTATGTCTTTTTGGTTTCATTTATATTTTTAGAATTACAAACAACAAAACCAAAAAACCCGCCAGCAAAACCCACACACCCTCGCAAACCTAAAGCAGCTGGCCCTGAACACTCAGGTTGCTTACATAGCTTCTAACAACAGTTACTTCTAACAGTTTCAAAGCCAAAGGCCCAAAGCTGCGTTACACAGTATTGGATATCAAGATACAACTACATCTCCCTTAACACCTATCTCTTTGCATGTATTTTTTCCTAAGAAATGCTAATAAAAGACATGGGCACAGAAATTGTGGAGTGCCCAGCTAAAAAGGAGGAGAAAATATAGGCATCTTTAAGAGCAGAAAAGAGCATGTGGCCAGATGTCCCACCATATGCAGTATCGCCTGCACCAACCTATACACAGAGCACTCAGCACACAGGAGGTGCAAACAACTCCTTATCACTTTCCAGACACTTGGTAACACATCCATCCACCCACAGCACTGAATGTTCTACTTTATATGGCTGTTCATCAGCTCTGTCCAAGACCCTCACCCACTGCTTGCTCTTACATTTGACTGTCTTTTAGCAATCTGCCCAGCCCCACCAAGTCCATTCTCTTGAAGTCTTTACTTATCTCTACCCTACATTTATTCACACCTAAACCCTCTCCTTTCCTTTCTGTGTGAGCCTACCATAACCTCTATTTCTACACACCTTTCTCCCACACCCAAAGAGTTAGCTTATACTCCACTACCTTTTATCCCAGATTCAGCCCTTGTAAGACTTTTATTATTTCCAACCTTCACCTTTGTCCCCAGTTACAGCAAAGAGATAGGTATGAGAATGGATATTTTACCCATTCTCAGCAAAAAATTCACATTCCTCAGGCATCTCTGTAACTCACTCCAGCATTCTGCTATGTCTAGGGCCAACAATGTGCACAGCCCACTGCAGATGGGTAACCTCACCTGTCTCCTGTGACCTTTATTTTTATCCTCCTTTTTCAAACAAATGCAGAGAGATGCATGCAGAAAGAAGCACAGACTCCTGATCCTCTCTGCCTTAGAAGCACCCTCTGAGAAGAACTGACCACAATTCCACTAGCAGACAACAGCCCTGGCCAGTGTCAGTGACAGATCAAGACCAACAGCAGTCATTTTTAAAGAATCCACATTTTATGTGGAAAGAAGTAAACACTTTGTTCTGTAACAAAGTCCTCTCCTGAAGAGAGTTGATGAGAAGTACCAAGCAGTTTGGCAGTTTTGTAGCTATGGATTTGTACTAAGATGCAGCTGGCATTACCCAGGTTTGCTTCATCACAGCAAGGAGGGCTACTGAAAATCCAACCAGCTGTGCTGTTTTAACAGAACATAAGGTGCTTTAGTGAGAGCCACCTTCCAGCAGGTCCGAAGAGGTGTTCTTATTCTCATGCAATGCAAGGATTTTGTTTAATGAACTATCACAAATACAACCGGAGCACCTGCCTTAAGAACAAACTCCAGAGTCCTATTACAAACAGCACATGTGACACTTATGTAAGCCTCAGAATCTCAGATGATCCGAAAATATCTGAGCAACTGCCATCATTAACTCATACTTTTCTTGCCAGACCTACAAGAACCTTAGCCTCCCATGAAACTCCCTCACGAAGCTTCTCTTCTCTATCCTTTCTCAGATATCTGCCACCATTTCACACTTTCTGTTTACTACATTTCCCCTGACTTTTTTTCTTTCCACTTTTATACTTCTAAGGACAAATAAAACCCCAATGAAACAACAAACTCACAACCAATAACGCTGGGATTTTATTTTTCTTCTCACTCATTAAGAATGAAAAAAGCACACTGAGCCTCTTCGATGAATGGTGAAGTCCATTTAATCAAGCACACTAGCAAAACAATGTCCACAAGACGAATGAAAATAGAGGAGAGTAAGAAATCAGAGACAAGACAGAGAAATCAGCAGAGCATAAGAGAAATGGCAATAGAAAAAGAACTTGGAAAGACAGAAACAAAAATATATGGAAGAAAAAATTAGGGTAGAGATAGACAAGAGATAAGCTTTTTTGCCAGCTCTCCTTTCTACTGAGAAGGAAAAATATTTTCAAAACAGTGTCTCTCAGATAACTTAAAAGTCCTAGCTGGTATCAGACTACAACAGGATGGAGAAAATGAACAACAAATAGAAAGAAGAAAGCAGGGTAATTGTAATGTGAGCACAAGCTCATTAATACAATCAAGCAGTTCAGCAAAGTAAAGCGTACAGATCCCCATCAGTAGGCTCAGTTACTGTCTTTCAAAAGCAGCAGTAATAATCAGCATTGATTATGAACACTTTAGGCACACACCTGAAGCAGGATGGAAGCAACAGCTCTTCCACTCCAGACGTTCCTAATGGAAACCACCTTCGGAGCACCACGACAAGAGACACTGCGCCTGCACTTCTTCACCTTAGCTGTCAGCTAATAGAAGTGGACTATGTATCAGGCAAATCATAAGGTCGTGAAGGCACATCAAACATCAATCTAGTTGTTTTATTCAAATTCGAGTTTATCATTGCTCAATGCAAACAGTGAAATATGCTTATATAACTACACAGGATGAATTTTAAGAAGTTGAAAGTTAACCGAGTTCAAGTTAGTAAAACATTTACACAAACACTACAGTTGACCTCAACCTCCCTGAAGCCTGAGCCAGCAAAACAGGACATTATACTCACTTCCCAACACAGGGAAACACATGTAAATGTCATTTGTATACAGCAGATTTTTCATACTAAATGAAAAAGCTGAAGTACCTCCAATATAAAAATTTGGGAGCTATATAAACTGTATGATCCAAAAATACTGGGATGTTGCGTAGAGACTTCCAAGACTGAAAGCATAAATAGGAAGAAAAAAAACCCCAACACACCACCAGCACCAAACAAAAACCACAACCAAATTCTCCTTAAACAACAGAAGTAAAACAACCATAATAACAATTAACCTTAAGACAGCAAAACACAACCTTATTTAGAGTTCACCATACACAAAAACACTGGTGTTTCTGTTCTGAAGATAGGAAATATTCAAAACTTGACTATTTCTGACAAAATAACATGCAAAACACAAACTGCACAACAGAAGCATCTCCCTGTAAAAAAAAAAATGTGATCAGAGGGGAGGGAAAAGCAGTTTAACTCAGATACACAAGAATTTCCCTTCTGTTTCCTAACATAATACTGGGAAATAATTTGGGATACACAAAAATATGCAAAAATAATTATAAATATTAATGATATACAAATAGGGAAATATTTTAGGAAACAAACTATTTTAGGAAACAAACAAAATTATGTAATTCAATTAACATTGTTCTTCCATGCTGAAGCACACCAGAAATCATTCAGAATGGAAAGTCTTCTGTGCTAAAAGAGTAACAAAATCTATTTTCCAGATGAGCAGCTCTTGTGGTCACAAGGTCTATCTCCCAGATGAGAGCTTTAATACTTAACACTCATGGCTAAATAAATAGTTTTTAACCATTCTTTCTTTTTCCAGAAAAAAAAAGTTATTACATTTTTGCTGGACTTACTTTTATCTATTAAAAAAATAGCTTTCTTGGATTGCTTTGACAAAAATTTAAGCTTCTAAAAAGTATACTGTTTAGAAGACACAACAGAAGAAATAATTAAATTCAAAGGCAGAATTTCCCACTATTTCCATAAAATTAATGGCATAGTATTCTTTGCACACATACATGTTCGGTAAATTCCGGCTCTAGAGCTTTAAACTCCAGGGGAAAAAAAGTAGAACAAACTCACAAACACGCGTTATCAGAAGTTTTAATCTTTCTTTCCCCGTACTGAGGCTCCAAACACACATTATTTATTTATTCGCATTTCTGGCCAAGTGGGCTTTCAATTTTCCTTTTTTAATTAGACCGAGGCATTTTTTCCAGGAGACCGCTACATTTCCTTCATGCGGTGTGGGCACCCCTTCAGAGCCGCGAAGGCGCACACCTGCGGGGTGTCTCTTTTCCTATGACAACTGGTATTCCTGGAAAACAGACCTTGGGTGCGCACAGCTTTGGGACGCTGAGGGTTCTGCTTCCATGCCAGGCTGGGAGCGCTCGGGCGCTGCTCCCGCAGCCGCTCCGCGGGAATGTCCTGGGGACGGCGCCTCAGGGCCCCGCTCGACCCCGCGGCCGCTGGGGCTGTTGGCTCCGTCCCTGCCGCACATCCCGGAGCCAGCGCGTCCTGCCTCGCTCCACTTCTCACAGCTGCGACCTAAACTCTCGCCCTGAATGAGCCTAAAACCCTTCCCTACCTTCTTTTCCTCTGCCCTGGCAAAAGCCTCCTCGGTCCTCCCTGTGCCCCGCCGCCGGCGGGGAGCGCGGCCCGGGACTCGGTGGCTCTTCCCAGAGCCGGCACCGGTGGCGCTCGGCAGAACACCCGCAGAAACGCCCGTCCCCTCCTCACCGGCCGGCCCGCGCTGTCACTCGACCGGGACGGGGCGTCCTCCCGCCCGCTCCCGGGAGTAACGGAGACGCCGCCGGCGGCGCAGCTTTCGCGTGTCTCCGCCGCCTGCCCG
>VZTN01030963.1:39889-55546 GCA_013400515.1 Erpornis zantholeuca
GGGCGGCAGCGCCCTCCGCGGGCGGGAAGGCGCGTGGCGGGTCGGGCTGCCGGGACGAGCCCTCCCTCGTGCCCTCCCCGCCTGCCGCCCGCTCCATCCCTCAGGGATCCCGCGAGGGACAGCTGAACACCGGAGCGAACCCGGCGGAGGGGCGCGGCAGTGTTCGGGGCCTTTCAGCACGTGATGCACACGGAGAGGCTGAAGCGATTGTTCAGCTCGAATAAAGAGAAAGCTGGGAGGCAATTTGATGGGTTTGGCTACACAGAGAAAACGGAGCCAAACTCTATTCAGAACACAATTAAAAAGAAGCCCTATGCTGTCGCTCCCATTTGCTCTATCACAAATTCTTTCACTTCACCCCTGTTCCTACTCTTGTAAATACCAACCAAAGCCCTTTTACAGATAGAAAAAGAAACTGAACATGGAATTGAAAGTTCAATCACTTTAACATCGTATTTTTTGAATAAGAAGATACAAAACTCTAATCCTCAGGACATTGGTGAGGTCAGTTCGTAGGAGACTATTTTCTTGCTCATGTCCCAGTGCTTGCATTTAGCCTATCTAGTATAAAAGATATTACTTGGACATTTTTCCAGCTCACCCATTTCCTTCTGTATGTGTCAATTTTTCTCCTTTTCTAAACTTCCTCAGCACTGCACCACTATCTGTAGCACAGACCAGACATCTGCAGTAAAGTGGAAACACTAGAAAGGGCCTTATGGCATGCGACCAGAAAATCTGTGAGAGAGACTGTGAAAACACAGCACCAACCAAGTATGGTGGACATCAAAAAACTGCAGCAACTACTGGAAATGAAGGATTGAGAGATGGACTGAGTAAAGAACATAGCCCAGAATATCTTAAATTACAGGACTGGGGTGGAAAGGTTCTATATAGATGCTCTGTAACATGTGAAGCTGGAGATTACATCCAGTAGACAGTATTAAAAGAAAAAGGCCCAAACTGTCTATAACAAAAAAAGTGGAGGCATGTGCAGGGAAAGAACAATTTCTTAAAATCAAAACATTCAGAAGCAACATAAATAGCACAAGTAATGTGCACAGGGGCTTAGAGGAAGCAAATAAATACCACTAGTAGGGAAACACTGAAAACTAGTGTCTATCTTCCTAGATAGACATCTAAAATATCCTTTGCATGATAATATTTTTTGGATTTGGAATGCTTATGCAGACTTCTGTAGTGAGAATAACTGTATGAGTTGCAGTATCCTATAAATTAGTAATGACTTTGTGGGCACCTAATTTCAACTAGATTATAACATTTGGGTCATTATTTCTATGCATTAAACTAAAGGTAAACTCAAAAGAGTTCTTTGCATGTTCTGCCATGTCCTGTGGAATTTGACAGAGAACTTCCAGTATAGATGTGCTTCTGTAGTTTTATTTTAATAATTATTCTTGCTTCTTTATTGTTTTATAGGCATTGCTTTTTCTAGCATTGCTCTTTTGCTTTTTACTCATTCCAGTGAGCTAACACCGAAAGCTAAAAAATTACAATTAAGGTGTTAACAGCTCTTTACTGTATTTCTGATAATTTTAACAGAAATATCCAGTAGATGGCAAATCCAGCTTTCCACTGGTTTTCCATATCTCAGAAGCTTCTTCTTTGCATTGTGCTTCCAAGGCTGTTTTCTTCAAGCTTTCTAATAACCTAAAAATCAAGTCATTACATGAAATAGACACTGTCATATTGAAAACAAGATCCCATGCAGTGCAGTACTGATTGACAGGATTACATTTTATAGTGAATAAAACAAAATCTCAGATTTACAGGTGTATCTCAGAATTTATGGTAGGATGCAGTTTAAATTAAATTAGAGCTACACATGCTGCAGCATCCAGGAGTGCAGGTCTCCAACCTCGTGCTAGACATCTATGCCTACCAACTGCAGCAGTGTCTGAGCACTTGGATTTTAAGCTGTAGAGTTAAGGACTCCCCCTGCTGAAGCTTGAATACATCCTTGGTGAGAGATCAGAATGATCCTAATCCCCAGAAAAATGTTTCTTTAGTATGGATTGGCTACTGAATAACTTGGAGACACACAGTCAGTTGGAATGCTTTGTTCAGTTCAGGTTATCTCAAAAATGATACAGCAGAAATACTCCCTTAAGAATCAGGGTGAAATTTGTAATTGAGGTCTAAGGAATGTTATCCCCTGCAGGGGGAGACTGGAACTGTGAGAGAGAATTATGTATTGACCCTTCTATGTATGAACAGGAGAGACAATGAAAGGACAATCTACTTGAAACTAATACATCTTCATACTAGTCCTCCCCCTCCCAGTATTTATAACCACTAACAGAACAGAAATCATTGGGTTTGTTCTACTTAGTTTAGAAAGCCATAGATTTAAAAGTTGAAAACACAACACCATGTGCTTACATTTATTTTTTAAATTTATGTTCTATGAAAAGCTGAGTAGGAGCAATGCAGAGCTAGTATTTTAAACCTGTTTTACACATACAGAATCCATGAATGATACGACTTCAAAATTTTCTTCTAATACACTGATCTTTAGCACATTTTTCAGGGAAAAAAGCATTTTGAAAAACGATATCAGTAAGTTGACATGGGAAGAAAAAGGAACGTGTTCTGCAATTGCTTTTTGTCCAAATGAATGGCACAAATCCATGGTAATCTTTTTTTCTTCAGTAGGTGGATGCTGAACTGAGCTGGTCACTCCAGGTCAGGGGATTCCAAAAAGTTCTGAATCTAACATAAGAATGTGGCTTGGTGTGAGGTACTTTAAGTTTTTCAAAAAGTTGATACACTATATACTGATTTTGTACATGCACTAGACTATACTGTTAGATCTTTGTGTATTGTATCAAAAGAAAAACCAGTGGAAGTAAATTTTGGTATTGCTAAGGTTGAGAGTAGAAGCCAGGAGAATTAACTTTGCTCAGTGCAGTGGGATTTATTTTGTTCAGTCATTAATGGATCTCTATCCATCTTTACCAAATGAGTAAATAATATCTAATGTGACAGTAGCATTCCCCATGTATATTTCCTTATAGTAAGAGTATTGTAATGCAAATTTCCCAGTATTAAGAAGCACACATATCCACAGCCAGATTACAAAAAGTTTATTTACTCCGTGGTTCATTGCTCTCTGCATAAGAAACATGGGAACATGACTTTAGAGATATTTAAAATATGGCTTATGCTGGAAATTCAAAGTTCAAGCAGAATTAAACATATTATAAGCTGTGAACTAGGACATAAGATCTATAATAGTGTATCTATATGCACATGAATGTTTGTGTGACAAGAGTGAGGAATTTTTTATTCTTTTTAAAATCTGTTGTTGTATTGATCTTTCAGCACCAGGCATTTAGATTCAGTTCTCATGGAAAAAAAAAGATCTCATGACCCCCTAAAGCCTTCTCTTATTGAAAAGAAGCTTTATATTTTCTGGAGGATGCTCTTGTGAAAGTCCACGATCATAAAATGAGACACAGTTTCAGCTAGCACAGTGAGTTTTGATTAAAAAGGCAAAATCTATGCAGCTGATGTTGCATTCAATATAGAATCAGAGAGGGTGGACCACGATGAAGACTCATATGCCTGATTTTCAGATACCAACTCAGATACAACTTTATTGCTAATTGTAATACTCCAAGGCAAGCAATGTCAGCGTACCCTGGAGGAATACATAGGGCAGGGTTCTGGCATGCACAGGTTGTCAGATGTGAGGCAGTCAAATGCACAAGCCAAAATGTAATAATGCTCAGACATCAAGTTACAAGATAAGCAGGAGCCCTGGAGGCATTTATACATAAAGGTATAGAAAGATGTGAGACACTTCATTTGGAAAGGCAGGCTGCCACTTTCCAAAATGAAAGTGGATTGGAGCGTTTTTTTGACATAGACAGGAAAAAAGAATCCTAGGGGCGGAAGTCACAGGGCCCAATTGTCAGAGGTGGTTAAGCCATTTTAAAACAATGTTTGGACTTAAGAGTATTAAATAGCTTTTAGAATCTAGATTTCAATGCCTTCTAGGCAAAAAAGTAATTTTAATAGTATTCAAAGGGTTGACTATGAAATTGTATTTTAATAGTCTAAAGAAATTTATTATGAGATACTTTAGATTACTCTTTTGTATAACAGAAGATACATTATTTAGCTTATTTTTATGTCAAATATTAAATAAAAGGGAAAATAAACAGATGAGTGGAAAGCAGTAACAGCAGTGAGATGAGGCAGGTAAATCATGATCAAATAGCATCTGTAGCTTGATCTAAAAAGGCAGTTCATTATTTAAAAAGGAACATACAAGATTTGTATTTCTAGTAAAATTATTTAAAACTATCCGCATAAAAATGCGGTTGGACATGTGGATAATTAGGAAAGATGTTTACACAAAAAGATCATACAGGTGTCTAAAAGATGTCTGGAGAAAGTGCAGGGACAGTGCTGCAATTCTTCAGGGATCAGGAAACCTTGATAATAGACTGCTTTTGTTATAGGAGAAGATGGATTTTATATAAAAGGAAAGATATAATGGGTTTTAATAGGACAACAGAAAAGTCAGAATAGCAATACCGATTAGGGAGAAAATAAAGACATTTTGAAAGTAAATTACTGTAGACAGTACTAGAGGTTGTTAATTAGTATTTCTTTCCTAGGTGCTTGAGTGAATACCAATGTCTTAATGGTAATTTACCTTGAAAATTTTTCCTTTGCAACACAGAAAATACTTCTCCCAACCTAGTATTTATTACACAGCAGGCCAAATTATCAGATTCATCATATTCTGCTGTGATCCTTCCACATATTCAGATGTCAACACCATAGACCAAGGCAGCTATACACTTTCCATGAACAGCAGCCAGCAATTAGCAACTCATCTGCACTTTTCATTTTGAAAGTTAGCTTCTGAGGAAGGCTGTGAGTTCTAGATCCCGTCTGCTGCACTGCCGTAGAGTTTGAAATCCATCTGAAATATACTTATTTTTCTCCTTCTTTAATACCTTATTTTTACCCAAGCCAGGAGTTTGCAAGACCCTGTACTAAGGACTAGGATTCGGACTAGTGGTTAGAACCCTGTGTATAAAGAATTGGTATAACTTGGTGAAGATGTATTTTCATTTTGTAATAAAACCATTCACGTGTAATCAACTAATGTGTACATGGAAACAGAAACAAGGCATTCCTTGAAATGCTGTGTGAGGAAATTAGTACAGAGGTCCCCGAAATACTGTAAAATGAAGATATATACATGGGTTGCAAGAGTTGCAGACCATCCCCTGTGAAGAGGGGAATAAAATCAACATCACACCTATACACCTACAAGGTCTTAACAAGGAACAGTCATAGTCTGCAGAAATGTATTAGAATGTTTTTAATTCATAATCAAATTTCAAGGTGAGAATTTCTCTCTAGTGTATAGCAAAGGAAAAAAACAAGATACAAACATTAGTGAATGCACAGCAATTGCACTAATATAGAGTTGCTAGGTACAAGGCATCTTTACCAGAAGGCAGGATACAGAGTGTTTACATTCAGATTGTTTAATTAGAAAAAGTAATGGATACAATCATTAGAAGAATATTATTTCCATGAGTGCTTGAGTGAGATCCCTACAGATCCTTCATGGCTGCATCATCTTTCAGGAACCAGAAATAAAAATACAAGTTCTCCAGCTCCAAATGCACAGATTCTTAAAACCAGGTTGGATATACTAAGCCTTACTCTTCTTCAGCAATAGGAACTTGCAGTCCCAAGAGTACAAGACTGTGTTTCAGCAAGTGGGAAAAGGAGTGAATCAATCAACACAAGAAATACAGCTACAATCAGGAAAGGAAACCAACAGACAAGGCCTGGCTGCTTTGTGGTTGAAACATATGTTCTTTCTTCCTACTGACGTCTCTACTTATGCTCCATTTTATTCAGACCTACATGATGCTGTGACACAAAGATATATATATATATATATGGTTATGTTTCTGCTCCCACAGTTTCATTATGTTACAGGACATGTAGGCTTGTATCTGTTAGCACAGTGAAAAGGCACCAAACAACTTTCAGGTATAAAGGAATTGCTGGCAAGCTTAGCATACAAGCCACAGACAGAACAGGAACAGAAGTTTTCAAGCTGTCAGAGGCACAGTGAAGGTCACTGTACCATACAGAAATTTCTTTCATCCTCAGACAAGCAATCAAATACGCTTTCCTGAAAAACCTGTAAAAAGCTATTTCCCAATGTTTTGGAAACTGCTTGACAGGTGAAAGACTGACAACTTGCTGTCTTCATCATATGTAAAGTCACTTCTATGAGACACCTAAGATGTCCCAGTTATGTCACTCAACATGAGTACTCATCTTTGAGTAAGGTGAATTCAGAATCTTAATATGCAAGATAAAGAGGTAAATAAACCTGCTACAAGATGTAGCCAGAAGTGAGTCACTAAGGCTAAAGATATTTAAGTGAAAACCAGAGTAATATTCAAGTTCACAGGGTCTGGAAAGAAACACAAATTAAGACCAGTACCACTGGCTACCCTTTCAGTTAGATGAGGTTGTTTAGCTTGTGATAGGTTGTAGGGAAAAAAATAGTTCAGCTAGCCAAAAACACTGACAGCAACAGAAAATCCAGACCATGAGTCACATGAGCCTGTCTGATCTGCACAGAAACAGATCCTTGAGACAAAGGACCTTTATATCCATTCCCAAGTAAAGGGTGATAGTCAGGACAAAGCTGGAAAGTGCAGCATAGAAGGGCACCAGGAACAGCATCTGCAAAGGCTGATTTAGTTTCCCATAGTTGGCATAACCACAGCAGGCTTGGCAATAGTGGCATCTTCCTCTTTCCATTGAGAAATGATAGTTTTCAGCTGTGTATAGAACTGCACTCCCTGGAGGAAAGCAGAGATTCACAGATCAGGTATTTGGCCTCAGGCCTACACTAGTGGTATATCAAGCAGTTTCTGTTTTATCTATACAGGATCAATTTTTCTTCTGTGGAAACAATTCTTGTCAGCCTGTTCTTTTCACCAGTTCCACAAAGATTCTGATTCTGTGAGAAAGCTTGCTAGTTATTGCTCCCTTCTCAAATCTCCTAAAAAGACTTGCATTTTTATACTTAAGGGAAAAAGGATGAGGAATTGGCTATCTATGATAGTAACATGCATCTAGTTTTCAGTTTCCTGGTTGAAACAGCATCAAAGTCTCCTCACTAATGAGGTCTGATGACCATCTCCCCATTGCCATTTATAACATGATTTATCACAATTCAATGCAATAGAGTACTCTGAATCAGTAAGTTACCTGTTTGCCATAGAAATTGGTGTCCCCTCTGAAAGAAGCACGAGAGCCGGTGAAGGAGAACATGGGCAGAGGTACTGGGATTGGAACGTTGACACCCACCTGCACCAAAGGAAAGCTGCCATATTAGTCACAACAAGTGGCAGATTGCAGAGCACTCTCCAAAAGCTTCTGCATTTCGTTTCATTATATCTGAGGCTGGGTACTGCTGGCTGAGAGGGCAGTGATTATAGCTGAATGGTTACCCACTGTAAATGGTGAGGGCTAAAAGCAACAATTCTAGCTGGAACATACCTGCCCCACATCTACTAAGTGAGAATACTTCCGAGCTGTGGCTCCATTGGTGGTGAAGATTGCAGTTCCATTCCCATAGGGGTTATTGTTCACCATCTCAATGGCATCATCCAAAGTGTCTGCTTCCAGCACCACTAGCACAGGCCCAAAGATCTCCTCCTTATAGCAGGTCATGTTTGGCTGCCAATACAAACAGCAGAAAAAGCAGCTTGTGTAAAGGATATAATAAAAATATCCTAGTAAATAGGATATAAGAAACACACATGCTATTAAGTACTCATGATATTACTAGGATTACTGATCATACTGCATTGCCATGGGCCATCCTTCAGTTCTCCTTACCTCTTCACCATTTCCCATGCCCTGTCCTCTATCTAGTCCACTAAAGAGGGCACCACTTTTCATCTCCAGGGTGCTTTCTGCTTTTACTGCCAGCATTACGATGAGTACTTCATTGATGCTGTGCAAGGCAAGGCTAAGCCATTTATGGCCTTTCTACCTGATGATCATTGATTACTGACTGACTTGGCTAACCCATTTTTCAGCTGACCCTGCAATATACGCCAACAAGCACTGGTTTTGGTCATCTTACCTTGACTTTGGCAAGGATTGTTGGCCCAACAAAATTGCCATTTTCATAACCCTTCACTTTGACACTACGTCCATCCAGGAGAAGGCTGGCACCTTCTTTTACTCCTTTCTCAATCAGACTGCAAACCCGTTCCTTAGCTTGGGGACTGATTAGAGGCCCAAGATCTGCTCCAGGCTGGTCTCCTGTGAAGAGGCAGAGACACCAAGTTTTTAACTCTTGACAACTTCCTCTTCATATGCATCTGGGAGATAAATGCACTGGCAGGAAAAATCTGAAAATCCTGATGTTTCTGAGACACAGAACAAAGATTTGAGACATCAATGAACAGAAATAATAGCCTTCAGCCCTCATAATCAACAAATAAGATAAGTCATAAGCATAATTTTAGATCACCAGGAAGGCAAAATTCAACAACAGATTCTTCTCAGGAAGGAAACTTTTCCCCTTTGCAGCACTTCGTTGAATATAAACAAAAGATAATTTCCCTAGAATTAATAGCAGTCTAGCTTTTCCAAAGTACTTGTTTCCATTTTTCTTTTTTTATTGTATTCTTACTATGAATTGGAAGGATCTTAAAATGAAGTGCTATATCAATGGCAGATTTGAGTTAAATATAGGATATAACCTCAAATCTCCAGTTAAAGCAAGGCTGATCCAGTAAACATTGCATCACAGTCCCACCAGCAAGCTGACAACATATTCCCACCTCCAACTCCAGGGCTGGGTTACCCAATCCAGACAATCTGCTAGCTGCTACCCCTACACATCAAACCTATGGTGCCCATAGTTCCAAGGGTCACAGCACGGTACGGCAGATAAGCTGATCTAAAAAGCTATGGTTGTACAGAAGTGAGGAACCTTGTAAAAATTATCCCAGTCTGTACCTGCATTTACACGTAGATTTTTGGCTCTGTCCACAAGCTCTGGCAGCCATTTCTGAGCTTCTCCCACTAGAATAGCTGTAGACAGGGCCATGCAGCGTTGGCCAGCTGCTCCAAAAGCAGCTCCAACCAGCTGGTTCAGGGTGTTCTCTTTATTGGCATCAGGCATCACCACACCATGGTTCTTGGCTCCCTGAAATACAACACACACAGTCTCCCATTATTAAGCACCCCACACTGTTTCTTCTCTAGCCCTCCGGCAATGTCTTCTTTTAGTAGCTATGACTCTGTTACCAACAGGCTGTCAAGAGAGCAGCCTTATCACTTAACCATCAGCAGCAAAGTCAGCTTCTGCTGCTGAGTGGCATGGTCTCTCTTAACATTCACAGGTGACAAGGTAGTCTGTGCTGAAGTGTGCTTCATTCAGAGACATTACCATGTTGGCCTGGACTCTCTTGCCATTCCGGGATCCTCTCTCATAGATGTACTCGCCAGCCTGATTAGATCCCACAAAGCTGATTGCTCTGATATCCGGATGGTCACAAATGAAATTCACAGCTTCAAATAGGAAATAACACATTATAACCATGGTGCACAAATGCTTCCCTCTGTTCCCATCCCCACAGCGCTAAATCTCTGTATCTTTCTTCTTATCAAAATTCTTGCCTCTGTATTTCCTACATCTGAGTTCCCTAAAAGCCTGTCTCTGAATCTCTTCACTCACTTCTTAGCACATATACGCCTGCCCTGTCTTCATACTCCTGGCTCTCTGACATCTCTTCATGCTTTGGGCATCTCCCAGGGTGTCTGAGCAATGCCAAAGTGAAGTTACTGTTCTCTATTTGTATTATCATGTCCGGAAGCTACTCATGTGCTGTAAAAAATAGCAAATTAGGAGCCAGAAAACTGGCATCCACTGTATATTTGGTGAGGCATTTAACTCTTGTTTAGGCTTCCTTGCAAAACCAAGATGATTTATCTACTTACTCCAGTTGCAGTTTAGGTTGCTAAATGGAATTTGAGCACTTACATGCCTTGGGAACTCTGATCCAAATCCCCAGAATTTTGTCCACCATATCTCCTGAAAGATCTGGTGCAAGATGTGACAGAATCTCCCACTCACCTTTCAGCTTCATCAATAGAGCTGAAGTATCTGTCCAAACCTATCTAACAGCAGCAGTCTCAGACTCTCCAACTGGTATCCCCCACTGAGCACACACCACAACACTTACACTTGTCATCTCCCAGGAGGGGTTGTTATTACCTTCATGTTGTCCATGGATAATATTCAGGGTCCCATCAGGGGCACCAGCATCCTGAAACAGCTTGGCAAGGAACATTAGTGCTCCTGGTACACGCTCAGATGGTTTCATCAAGAAGGTGTTTCCACAAACCATAGCCATGGGGAACATCCAGAGAGGAATCATGGCTGGGAAGTTGAACGGTGCGATTCCAGCACACACGCCCAGTGGCAGGCGGTAGGTGTAAGTGTCCATGTCTTTAGTGATGGAGGGCATGGTCTCTCCAAGGATGAGGGATGTCACACTGCAAGCATGTTCAACCACCTCTGCGGCAGAAAGGGCAATACGCTGCTGGATCATCTGTTAACAATTAGTCCCCAAACTCCCTTTTCACTGTTGCCTTGACCCACCTCTTTCTTCCAGCCTCTTCTCCCACAACTTAAAATGCATTGTGCTCCAGGAAATCCCTCTGCTCTGCCAAGCATTGTGAGCAAATTATGAATGGATTCTCTCTTGACCACACTATACATCATTGTGATAGGAGCACAAACACAACAGCCCCAGTACAAAATGCACAGGTATAGTGTTATTGTACCATGTGGGACTCAACCTCAGATATCTGAGCACAGGCAAGAAGTTCTCATCCCTTTTTAGTAATTTGTCGTCACTCCTAGAAAAAGCTCTAACAGCTTGGAAGTGATTTAACAATACTCTAAGAAAATTCTTCAGCTTAGAGTTACAACTGACGCTTTCCTTTGAGTAGGGGGCTATAAAGGGAGCAACATGTACAGAGCAATCAGTTGCTCAGGAGAACTCATCCCTTCCTGTGGGTTCTCAAATCCCTGTTTTTAACAGGAGGAGTCAGCAGCTTACGGAGGCCACGGAACACATCTCCTTCGGCATCAGCCAGAGTCTTCCCTTGCTCAAAGGTTATGAGTTTGGAAATTTCTTTCTGAAAATGGAAAACAAAAAGTTTATGAATGTTAGAAAAGTGCCCACCCATTAAATAGAGTGCAAAGATAAGACAGAATTAACAAGGAGTTGAACATCACAGTGAATAGACTGAACAGAAATCAGAAAAGTCTATACTGACTGATTTGCTCCTTGCACACAAGAAGCCAATAACCCACACAGGCGACATTTTAAAAAAATCATCCCAGGACTGTCTTGTACTCTAATGCTTTCGGGTATGACACCACATACAAACAAAAAAAGCAAACAGGAAAACACAAAAACGTAGTAACATACTTGTCTTCATCAACTGGCACGTGTTCCATCAAGGCTCAAAGATCCTTTTGCAGTCTTTTGGTAAAGGGACAAATTCAGAATAATATTCCCTATGAAGCACTGCCTCTCTGTTACCATTTGATGGGAAGTGTTCTACTGCACCTCTCAACAGTGTCTCCTTGGCTCCTTGATCATGATCAAGAACTCTGTAAACCCTGAATCTCTCAGTTTAGTTCCTAAAGTCAGCTGCAATGCATTCAGCCACAGCCATCACACACAGCCATAGTGTCTCACCAGATTGTCTTTGATGAGTTGTTGATAACGCAGAAAGATTTGCTGGCGACTCAAAACAGATGTTTCTGACCAGTTCCAAAAAGCCTTTTTGCAAGAAGCCACAGCTGCCTCCATCTCACTGGCTGTGGCTTTTGGTACACGGCCAACCACCTCATTTGTGGCCTGAAAGAAAAAACAAATTGCATCAAAACTCAACTTTTCCCATCTGTCCCCACCAACCATTCAAGAGTCCTTTCACAGCACACACCTAATATTCTTGTTCTACATGGAGTTGTACTTCGGAGGTTCTGCAGAAGCAGAAAGGAGATGCTTTCCTTTATTGCACACAAAATCTTGGGCTACAACTGGAGTAGTTCTGAAAACCTGTACTCCAAATATCTCAAATTAGGCACTCAGAAAACTGCAAATACAGTACTGATTTTTCAAGCTGAAGTGACCTGTCTATCTTGAAACTTGTAGAGAGTATAAGGCCAAAGTTTCTATGGAGTTTTCTTCTCCATAATATTGGTTCATCTGTCTGTCCCTCTTGCACATTAAATGAAGCAATATTCCTTTAGAAAATATAGTACATGACTGTGCAATTTGCATTGCTGTTGGCTTACCTATACCCCCGGGCCAAAGTACTATATTTACCAGCAACCTTAATTCTACAGTATTTTAACTTCAAGCTTGTTGCCAGTTTACCCTCCTTCTAATGTTCTCTTAAAAATTAGATCTGCTTTGACTTAACAAAAATTTCAGGTATATCACTTAGAGAGAAACTACTCAAAACAAGAGGAAGAAAATTAAACAAGAACACTGGTGGCTACACAGAGACCAGATGAGCTTCATGAACACAGCTTGCTGCTCTGATCATTTCCACAAAGCAAAGGAAAATAGAGCTTCACAGAGAAGATTTAGAAACTGCTGTTTAAATGCTTACTAGGGAAGTCAGGAGTCAACCTCTGAATGCAACCTCACTTTCATTTGTCTTTGGTGGAGTATGTAGAAAAGTACAAGTGCTACTAATCTATTTTGCACTGCATAGCATCCAACTTCTAACTTCTCTGTGATTATTGTGGGTCACAGATAGAAGCCCTCTAAAAGGAGAGGAGCTTCAGCTGTCAGCTGAGAGTAGTATCAGCCTCTATCAGGGCTTCACATTCAGCTGGCATAAATCACACACCATTTCATATACAGGGTGAAAGACACCCTTCAGAAATTGACATACTCATCACAGAGCCTTCCTAAGAGAAAAAAAAATGTAACCAGAGTTTAAGCTTCCTTTCTGGAGATCAGGAGCTTAGGTGAGGGAGGTAAAGGAGATAGTAACTTTTCTGAGACTGACATTTCATGTGGAAAGGAAGCTGAGAAGCCGTAGTCTATCTTAAGCTCCAAGTCTAAACCTTTCTCAAGAAACATATGTACATTTACCTTCTGCCACATCCCTGAAGAGAGGCACAGACCTTTGTTGCACAGTGATCACTATTTATATAAGCTGAGACCATTTCACTTACCGGGTTGTGGATATCAATCCATTCAGTAGTTTTGGACTCAATAAACTTCCCATCAATGAAGAGTTTGGTTGTTGGCTGTGGAGGTCAAAACACTGGACAGTGAGTTATTTTTGTCTCAACCTGCCTAAATAACAGTGTGCCATATTACATGCAAGCCTTCATCATTCACTGCTATGTGAACCACTAGAGTCCAGATCCAGTCTTAACAGCAAGACACAGCTAACTGCTCTCTGCCCCATTTCTCTCTCTTTACACCAAAATGATCAAAATTCTTTCTAGAAGCAGTTATAGAAAAACTACATTCCTATGCTTACGTTCAAAATTATTTCAGTCTATTTAATCAACACCTGAAAAACTGCCACTCTTAAATGTTCAGAAGAAACAGTTAATAATTCACTTTGTGGGAATTCTGTGAATCCAGTGCAGACTGTACCATTGTCCTATGTGCCTCCTTCCCATCAAGCCACTAAGCAGGTTCATCTTTCTAGTTCATAGCTACAAGGAGAAAATTGAACTTTCCCCACCCCCCGCATGGTCTTGCAACTAAGAGCAAGGAATCTGTATCTGTGGAGTTCACAGTGTCTGTGCCGGCTGGCAGCACAGAAAACAAAACCTTCCCACTCAGATACAGAGGAGGGACGAGGGAAGTTTGGAATAAGTTCAGGCAAACATTGAACAGAACAGAAAGCAGAGGTAGAAGCTGAAATTAGCACTAGATAGGCAATAAAACTGTACCATACAGGAAAACAGATTGTGACTGTATAAATTAAGAAACTAGAAAAGAGTAATTGACATTGGGAGGTAAGGAGAGAACTAGGAGCAAGCAAGAACTAGTTAATCATGACACAAACCCATGACTTGGGGAGAACAGGTAGAAGAAAGGGGAAATATATCTTCTGTATGAATAACAGAAATGGGACAGAACAACAGAACTGGGATAGGAACCCAAATATATCAGAAAACTGAAGAAATTATGATGTGGAATTTTGAAAGGAAGGTGAGGACTTGAATGCTATCCAAGGTGTAATGAAGGGAAAGAGATCAGAGTAAGAATCAGGAATATAAATGGTATTGGGTGGACAAGTAATGACAGTGAAAAGGGGATGAAAATGAAAAAAGTGAACAGCAATGTTAGGTGGAACAAACTGAGAAAGCTTGGAGATAAGAAAGCTAGGATAAGAACTATAAAATAAGTCTATTAATGGACAAGCAAGACCTACTGATTTGGAAAGCAACACTAGGAGACAATTAAAAAGCTGCAGATGATTATGTAGCTGGAATCACACTTGGGGGAGCGAGGCAGAAATCTGTGCCTATGAAAACACAATCTCTTCTAGAACCTGGAAGGAAGCACAGGAAATCTGGGTCCCTTGACTGAGTTCTCTGACTGTCAGAAAAGCTGCTGGTCTAAAGAATGGCAAACTCCTAACAATCACTCCATTAGCCCAGTGCCACATATCTGCAATGGAGCTACAAGCTCCAGTGCTTTATGACTCACATGGACTTCAGTGCAATGGAGTTCATGTTTTTTTTCAAATTGCAAGAAAAGGGTATCTCAAAAATTGTACATGCAACTAAAAATATTTTAAGCAAGCCACGAAATGCTGAATTAAGATTAATTGCATTTTTTTCTGTAAGATCGCCACTTTTTTTTTCTGTAGAGAATGCACCTGCTGTCGAAACATGTGCGGTAGTAAAGCAGACTGTTTGTGGAATCCCGGTTTGGAGTTTGGAGAGTGTGCGGACATGGAGAGCGGAGGAAAAAAGACAGTACAACAACTTATGCTGTTCGACACTGTCCGAAGGAAACCAGATCCTCTCTCTGTCGCAAACAGATGCCATGAGGCCAGCCCAGAGCAACCAGGAATAACGCGAGGTGACTCCCTGAGCGGCCACACCGCGACCCGCGGCAGGAGCTGCCCGGGCGGCCACCGCTCAGCTCCGGAGTCTGGCAAATCGGACATGGAACTTTTTTCCGTCCCTGCTGTTCGAGCACGGGGTCAGTGCCGATGTTTGTTCCACCGGACGCACCCGGACCCATCGGGGTTCCAGCCGAGCCGGCAGGAACGGCCTTTGCAGAGCAGACCCGAGGGAAGTGTCCGGCGGACAGCGGCGGCGGCGCCCGGGGCTCTCCCGCGTTTCCCTCCCCCGCCCACCGGCTCCATTCCGTGGGACTGGCACTCACCACCGAAGAAGAGAACGACGCGGCGACTGAGGTGATCCAGGGAGCACCGGCTGTCCACGGCAGCTGGAGGGGGGGGGGAAGCACAGACCATCTCAGGGCGGGTCAGGCAGCACCTCCCCCCGACCCCACTTCGGCTGCTCCCCGCCCGGGACCGACCCCC
>VZTN01030963.1:55784-78952 GCA_013400515.1 Erpornis zantholeuca
AGGGCCGGGCGGCACCGCCGCTCCCCCGCGCCGTTCCCCGCCCGTCGTCCCCTCACCCCCTCTCTGTTGCAGGCGCCGACCTGGAGGCCTCGCTGCTGAGCTTCGAGAAGCTGGACCGCGCCTCCCCGGACCTGTGGCCCGAGCAGCGTAAGTCCGGCGGGCCAGCGGCCCCGAGTCTGACAGCTCGGGGTGGGGTGGGGAGAGCTCGGCTCTGGCCGGGCCTCCCTGGGGTAGCTGCACGGGCCGGGCTGGGCCCGCCGGTGGCCGTGCTGCCCGCAGAGGCGCTCGGCCCCCGACAACCTCCGCTTTCTCTTCCTAGTGCCCGGGGTTGCCGAGTTCGCCGCCTCCTTCAAAAGCGTGAGTGAGCGCTGCCTTGCTTTTTGCGTTTCCTTCTTCCGTGTGATGGTAGACCTGCAGGTTCTCTTGCGGGCTTTACATCTTCTCTCTGTGAACCGTATCTCAGTTATAACTCCAGTTGGTTTTGATGTGTGTTTTATATATGTGTTTCTTTTTTATATCATATGCAGTTTACTGTGAATGAGAATTATACTTTGGAAGAAATAAAAGGTTTTAAACTTAAGAAAATCCCATTTTTCCTAGTTATTTTTGGCTTGTGGATGGTAGCATGCAGTTTTTAACTCTAAAATGTCCAGGAAAAAACAAGATTAAACGTAAAAGTATTTCTATGGAGCACACTCTCATATTTTTGCTGTCAGTGTAACTAGACTTCAATACCAATCGTACTTCATTGTATAATTCTAAAAGTGGACTTTTCTGAATATGAACTTTTATTTTTTTTTATAACAGCCCATTACAAGTTCTCCTCCCAAGTGGATGGCTGAATTAGAGAATGATGATATTGATATGTTGAAGGGTGAGTATGAGTATTGTAGGCACGAATTGAGGTTGCCAAAGCAGATGGGAGTTCAGTACTTAGTTAAGAAGCTTAAAACACTTGTTCTCTAAATGTTCTGATGGTGGCCCTGTGGCCTGAGATCTCTAGCCATCATATTTGCAGAATCTCCAACTGAGAAGTCTCTTTATCTTGTTAATGATAGACATTTTCATTAAACCAGTTATTGCCAAGGGCCTATCCAGATGTCAGTGGCAGGGTGATTTTTAAAAGCAAGCAGTGTAACATTGTATATATTTCAGTCACCTCACTTAGCCATTTTTATCACTGCATAAATATAGCGAGCGTCTCCTGCGTTTTGAGAAGTAGCATGAATTTTTTGAGGGGCTCAGCTGATCAGTTGGTGAATAGCTTAGACTTGTTGATTGACTTGTTCAGAGATGCTCTATGTGTGTGTCTTCCCTCACAGATCCAGGAGCTGTAATGCAATGATGAGGCTGTATGGGCAAGTTACAGAAGGATTAGCTAGCATGTACATTCGCTGCATGTTGCAGCTGTTAGTTTGCAGTAAACATCCTTCAGCGTGCTCTGCCTCTCAATTCCAGATGGTGATCATGTCACAGTGACATGTCATAGTTACAAAGTGAAAGTAAGATTAATTAATTCTGATTTGCTGCAAGAAATGTGCTTACACTTAGATTATTATTGTAAAATAAGTCCATTCCCTTGCATACTTTCTCATAGCTTGTTGCAGTGTGAACTTACGAGTACTTCCAAAGTATGGGTCAAATTACTCTTTGCAATGGTGGCAAATTAAAGCATGAACTAGAGCCACGGCTGTCTTTCTCCTTATGTTAAAGTTAGGAGTGGAGTCAGCTTGAATTTGAACATACGCTGTTCACTGAAGTAGATCCTGACAGAAGTATGGCTTGAAAGTGCTCTGTGAAGTACTAAACAGGCGAACTGTCACTGGAGGACTATATACAATGTTAAAACTCACCTTCTTCTCTCTTCTTAAGAGTTGGGGAGCCTCACTACAGCTAACCTGATGGAAAAGGTTCGTGGCCTGCAGAACCTGGCTTATCAGCTGGGACTGGATGAATGTAAGTGCTGAACACAGATATGACTGACTACACCGCACATCTTTCCACTAAAGCATGTGCTTGTACATTTGTAGCTGGAAGAGTGTGTTGGCAAGTTTGACAAGTTAGTGACCTCTCGCACCAGGATGAGAGAATGAGCTTACAACTCCAGCTTACAGCCTACCTGCATGGGGAAAACGTGTGTCAGTCTGGCGTTACCCAGTGGCACATAGACTTCTGTTCCTGAAGGAACAGAATAAATCAGGTTACTGTGCCTAATTTCCCACTCAGATGCTAAAGCTGTTTCTCAGAATGCTTGTGGCAGTACTTCCCTCAAATTTCATGCACTGCCTCCACGGTGAAACTTGTGTATAGGATTGTTCTGTCACGTTGTGTTCATGCTGTTTTCTGCTTCTGTAGCTGTTACTTTTTCTACACTCAGTTGTGGCGGGAGGTGATGTCATTGAGTAATAAAGTTGACCTTCATCCCAACTGCAAACAGCCAACTCTTACTTTGGTTTTTTGAAGAAAGAGCTCCTTTCATTGTCTCGTTTAGGACTCTCTTGTTAACAGGTTGATCCAGCTTTGAGGATTTCAAGAGTATTGTGGAGTTGTTTTTAATGCTACCCATATATACCAACACATTTATTCTTTTTCTGTTTAGTTTTCCTCTAACATAGACCTTGGTAGCAATTACTCTTGGGCTGCACAAAACAAAAGTTTTGTCTTTCACGTTCCTTTCAGTTGATAACACAACTTAGTGATAAAGCTTTAGAGTCTTTCTGACTGCAAACCTAGGAGAGCCTAATGCATTCTTAATAACAAATCATTAAGCTTGTGTTAACATACCAAGTTTATTTTACTTTCAGTGCAAACATCTCTTAAGACTATGTAAAGCATTTGGTGGAGTAGAAGTTAAAGTATAACAGTGTAAAACTGAGTGAAATGAAAAGATTGGCTGATGATTGGCTTTCTTAGTTAAGTTGAGGGCTCCGGTGTCAGACAGTATTGTTCTGCTAAATGGACTTTAAGCAGAGCCTGAGGTCCAGTAAAGCTAGGGAGGTGTTTGTTTCTTTATTGCATGTGCAATATTTGTTGCATGTGTTTCCATTTATTTTTACTGAGAACAAGTGCATACGTAAAGAATACAAAGTGAGGGAAAACTGAAATATGTGAGGCTCAGCAGTTATAACTTAGGTCTTCAATTTTCAAGCTTTATGAAAGGTTTCAATGCTTGTAACTTCTTGTCACTGAAGGCAGTTTTACTTTACACTGTAATCCATTGAATAGGTTTTGTGTGATAATACACATTTACTTTTGGAAAATTTTTACCAAAAATTAGTTGTGGAATTTGAACAGAAGCTGCCTCAGAACTGTTTTTCCTAATACTGTCTTTAGGTTATTTTCTCTTATGGACTTAGATAAATGAGAGAACAAGAAAAAAATTCCAAAAGATATGTTCGTTAAAGTTAGGGGAATTGTGGTTTTGTCTCGGAGGTATTGGATTTGGTTATATCTTTGTGTATTGAAATTTAGTAGGCCCCTCTTGACTTGACTGTCAAAAGCAGGACGAAACTCGCTGCTACCAGTCTCCTCTAGATGGCAGCATGAGGCCTCCCGCAGAAGTCTTGCTTCTATTTCGTTTTATGAAACCCTGACATTTCAGTCATGGTTTGAAGCTGTTCTTCCCAAGATTGGTTTTTTTTGTGACGTATTTTCTCTTCAGAATGTGCACTGTCTATTTTTACAGTATTTTGAGGTGTTTCATCAGTGGTGAGTGTGAGAGGCAATTCTGCTTCATTACTTTTCCTTCTAACTTTTCTCTTCTAGATCCCACCTCAAATCCTTTATATTTTCAAAGACTTTTATTTCCCTCCAAGTCATTGATAAAATGCCATGCAGGACCAGGGTGATTTGTGCAGCACTCCATGAAAAATGTATCTTATTGAGTGACACTGCAATCATGTTGTGAGATGTGTTATTATTATACCCAGTTCACAACATACTTTATGTCAATTTTGCATTAGAATTCATTAGGCAGAGTGCTGTGAGACTGGGTACCTTTTGGAAAGTTTATTTATTGAGGTACTATTGCAACATTAGCATTGAAATCTGAATAATTGATTTGACATGATGTAGTTTGATAAATGAATAATTACTGGATTGCATGCTTTGTTTCTTGAATTCGTATGAGCTCTCTTACTATTTTGTCTATATAAGTGGGCTTTCTTGACAAGTTTGGAACAGATGTATTGAATGTTTTTTCCATCTTCTTGGAACATCTGGATGGCTTTCATTTAGGAATACTGGAATACTGTTATCTGAATTCTACATTTTTATTATCTACAATTCCAGCTGTCCCTAACTTTTTGGCCATGGATTTCTCAGTTCCTCTTTTGGTTGCATGCTTTTCACAGATTTCCTTTCTCTATTATTAACTTCTTCCCCTCTTTTTCCTATAGGGTTACCTTTACTTTCTGTAACCCTGGCTAGTTTGTCGACTGCCCCATGCTTCTGTGAATCAATTTAATTTATCAGCATATAATTTAGCTTTTCTTTCCAGCTTGTTCTTCCACTTTCTTCCTGGCATGTTAGTAGGTGGATTCTTGCTCAGAATATTCCCTGGAGAATATTCTTCCCTTCCTTAGCACAGAACTCAAAGGATACCTCTCCTTGAATGAAGCAGGACTTTTGTAGCACAAACTTTTTTTTTTTTCGTGTTTTGTTGGGTTTTTTTTTCAGGTTTTACTTTTCTCTTAAAGGATGGGCTATCCTTGGGTCTCTTTTGTGTATTTATTCTTTGCTAAAAGGTGATTCTGGAGTTTTCTAGAAGGTTCCAGGTTCAGGACCTTGTATCAATAAAGTCTTTTAAAAATAAAGTATTTTTCAGCACTTCTTCTGAGGTTTCAGCTTGAGTTTCCTTGCCTGCTTTTTAAGCTCTGTAAAATTCTACCTCATCCTTTTGCTTGTAACTGCTTTCCTCTTTTTGCTTTGGCTCTTAGAATCACAGAAACATTTAGGCTATAAAAGGCCTCCAAGATCATGAAGTTCAACCTTGTCACATTAGAGCTTCTATTTTCCTTCTGTAAATCAATTATTTTATTGGTTAGAATAATTGAAACCATTTTTAGTTTTAAAAGTCCTGTTTTGTGTCACTTTTACTGTGCCTGTTGATGTGAGTGTTTTAAGGGAGAAGGAGTTGGGCTCAATGAATACACTAACTTCTAGTTGTTCATGCAGTTAGGGTGACTTTGGGAGGCATAGTAGCTCTTCTGAATGTGAACTGCAGCCCATTTCTGAGCTTGGGGGAAAAAAAGGTATAAAAGCCTTGTTATCAGCTTTTTTCCTCCCCACTGTGTCCCTTAATTTTTCCATTTGCAAGCTTTGCTTGGAGTGGAGTAGTGAGCACTGCAGAATGAGCAGCCTCCGGCTCTAATGTGGCAAGCAAGAGGAAAATAATTCTTTTTTGGGAACCCAATCACAGACCCTGACTCAATGTTTGTGGCCTACAAAGCAGCAAGTTTTAAAACACTTAATGTAAATAACGGCAAATTTAGATTGCAGGCTCTGTTTTTCCGCTGTATGACCCATTGCACCTTTTGGAGCATCTGAGTCAAAGCTGACTTTAGAAGAATTTTGAAGTCTTGGTTTCATGAAGTCCATGAAACCAAGACTTCAAAAGTCTTGAGAAGTCCATGCATTTAAAGATATACCCTGTCATTCTTTGGGATGTATGTGTACAGAGAGATGCATCTGAGAACTACATACACAGAGAAAAATGTTTTTCTTATAAAAAACCTAAAAGTTTGGTTTTTTTCCAAACTTCAGAAAAAAACTTACATATAAAAGTAACAGATATGTAGGATTGGAAAAGGGGAAAAGCACTATGTCACTGAAGGAATGTGATTGTCTCTGATATTTTTCAGATACACCTGCTGTACTTGTTCAGAAGTCCTGAAATGTAAAGATAGACAGCTGGTATCACAACCGTGTTTATAAAATCTCACTGGTGACAGAGAGGTTATCTGGCTACTATGGTATCACTGTACAGCTTCAATGATACTGTCAGTGCAAGACTTCCTGCAAAGCCTGTTATTTTTAAGCCCAAATATCTTTGTGAACGTAATGATGCCTTGGTGCTGTGTGTGCCTTAAGTATTAGAAAATGTGGGATAACTGACCAAACAGATACAAATATTGTTTATAATTTCCCTGTCAGTGATTTTTGCTAGTCTAATCTCTTGGGTTAGATTAAATTTTTATTTGGAAATGAAGCTAGTTTGTGATGTTCTTGATTGTAAAATTAGAAATGACTGTATTATCCAGTGTCAAATCCTCATACTCTTTCAGGAGCAACGAGGCAGTTCCCAAAGATGTTCAAGCAAGTCTCCTTACTTACAGTTTCCCATGGTTTTGTGCATCCTGGCTTTCACTAGATTCTAGCAACTTTGCTCCTATTTTCTTTGTAAGGCTGATTTATTTTCCAAATATGTTCAAGCAAATTAGATACCAAAGGTGCAGTGGAAGAGCTGTGTGATCAAGGGCCCACGGATTAGACCTGGATGACCTGGGAAATTGCAGATGAACAGCAAAGGTTGGTCACTTTGTAGCATCAGACTGACAGAGGAAAAGCTAGCCTGGGTTTAGTCAGTCAGTGATGATTTTCTTTAATATGAAGAATAAGTAAATGGCTAGGGTTTTTTAGCCTGGAGAGAAACAGTTGATGTAGTTTGTGAAAAAGATCTGTAAAACATTAATCAGAGAAAGTGTGAATAGGGAATGACTCTTCACTGTTTCTCATAGTATGGGAGCCAGAGAGAATGAAAGAGTTGGGACAGACATGAGGGGATACTTGTGTTGTGCGTTAAGTCAGAACACATCACCACTGGAGCTTGTGGGCATGGAGTTTCTCACTGAATTATGAGATAAATTATTGGAAGGTAAATCCTTCAAGGGTATCTGAGAAGTCCCCAGTGGCTTGAACATCTTGGAGATGCAGAAAGCAGAGAGAGCAATTATTATGCAGGTACAGCTATGTGCCTCCTTGTACTTACTTCTTCTTCTATAGGTGTTTGCCATTGACATGTCAGTCAGGGCAGTGGGTTGGAAGGACCTTTTGTTTGGCAATTGATATTTTTGTTTATTTATTTTAGTAATAGGCTAAACTGCCTGGTAGTTAAGCAACGACTACCAGAAATCACTGAGGGGTCCCTGTAATGGAGGGACTCTTCCAGAGACAGCAAGAGATGGATGGGCACGTGAATGAGGAACAACTACCTTGCTCCCAAGTTAAGCTGTCCTTGGTCGTGAATTGTAGTCCTCTGCAGCCTCAGCAGCCTCTGAAATTCCTGGAAAATCATAAAGGAGTCCTTCTGAACTCCAAGCTATGTACAGATCACCACTTTTCCTTAGGTTGGTAGTCTTCAGTTTTTCATTTTTCGTTTCAGATAAATGCTGTCTGTTGTGATCTCTTGCCTGCAAGTTCAGCTTTCTTTAGAGGTTTGGAGGGGCAGAGCAGTTCATGAGGATTCGACTGTAGCATATTTTGAACACACACCCTTAGTTCTACCAGTGATCCTTGCAGGCTACTCTTGTAATTGTGTTTTGGGTGGTGTTTATTTTTTTTACCTCATTTAGATGCTGATCACAGGTAGGATATGCTTAAATTGGGCTCCATCCTTGGTGGACTGTGCTTATATATTAAACTACAAGACACGGCATGACAGTTGCTATACTTGAACTTTGTATATACAAAGTTGCTGAATTAGAATCAAAATAAGGAAAGGAGGGCAGATAATGTATCCTTTTACTGAAACTTCTTTTTCCTTTTGTGGAATGGATTGTCTTTCCTATGAGTGTCTCCAGGTAGCATGAACATGCAGCCTTTTTAGGCTCTATGCAAAAAACCCGTCCTTTGTACCCCAGCAGGCTTTTATCAATTATATAATTGATCAGATAAAAATATCTTCTGATCATAACCACCTTCTCTTTAGTCCTGGCAACACAAAGGCTTTTTAAGCTCAGAAGCCTTACTTTACATTTGTGAACATGGCCTCACTTCTGCATTACAGTTGCCTGGTGCTCTTTCTGGTGTGGATGTACAGTTTGCAGCAAAATATTTCAGATTCTTACATTTGTAGGAAACCAACATATGAACAGATGTGTAAGTAAAGGGTGCTTTAATAGGTCTCATGACATCTTCTGAAATCTCTTGTTGGTCCATTTAGTACAAGCTGTATGTCCACTCTCTGCAGTCTGGAGAATTGCATGGAAAAGTGAATTGGACTGTTATGGTTTCTTACTAGTCAAAATGAGGTTTTGGAATTGTGTAGGAGAGCAGACTCTTTCTTTAACACGAGCTCTTTCCCTATTTCCTTGGAGAAATAAGACTATCTAAAGTGTTGTGGTGAAGCTAGAGAAGATAACTGCCTTTTTAGAGGCAAGAAGGAAATAAAGTGAAAGGATAGCATGCGATTTGGATCTACATCCCACAGCAGTCTCAGTGCGAGTTATTAGAAAGATATAGCAGTATTCTTACCATCTTGACTGCTGACAAAAGAGTGTGGAGGATGCTCACTTTTTCTTTGTTAAATGCTGGCACCCCCAGAAGTATTGTGCTTCTAGCACTTGTGTGTCTGTATTAATCTGAAACATGATGGAAGAAAATACGTTTTAGATTGCCTACATTGTTCTAAATATGTTGGACTTGGAAGAGAGCAATGTCTGCCAAGTCTAGTGGTACTTATATTCTTAAACAAAATACACAGTTTGTTTACTTGCAAGGTGAACTCTACTGCATAAGAGGAAGCAGTTTGAGGGGCGTGTGCTTCTGTTATTTCTGCTCTGCTTAGAATTTTCTTTGTAGCAACTGTTTTTTTTCTTGGTTAGTTTTCTACATTTCCTGCCTTGCTGAGTGAATCTTCATCATGTTTCAGTTTTGCTTGAAAGCATATTTCTCACTTACTTTGTTATTTAGTACTGTGTTTGGCAAGGATTTTATATGAAATAGTATACTTCATGTGCTTCAAAGCTCAAAAGCAGAGTTTTATAGCTGGACAACAAAATTATGCTCTTTGGACACTGGGTTTCTGTAACACACAGTTAGCTTGAGGGGTTACTTAGCAGAGTTAGTAGACTTCTCCCAGAGAATGTGTCACATTTTGGATGGTTCATTTTTGGGTTAGGAGGTGATCACAGAGAATTTCAGGAGCTCACAATCAGCTGAAATGTTTGGTATAGTTTTTCACAGTAGGAAAAATATGGAGGCTGTTTTCAGTTTACATTCATAGTAATTCTTGGTCCTTCTTTGATTGTTTCAGAGAGGTGAAAAGAACACTTAAATTGTCTGTTAAGATGTTTATATTGCCCTGTCACCACAATATCCAAGGTACTATGATTTCCGTGTGAAACCTTGGCCTTTTTCCTGATTCTTTTTACACTCTCCTCCCACACTGTAGATCTACCACTTCATTTTAATGCACAATGCTGTGGTAAGAGATACTCTGCATCTGCACAGGGACAAGGAAATCACCTTTTCTTATACTGTTCACTGGGTGGCTTATTTACAGGCAGGATTTTTCTGGGGCAGCTCCTGTTGGAAGAGCGAGACATCAGAATGCCAGCTTGAAATTGCCATTCATATATGATCTGTGAATTGGCTAATTCTGACATGTAGGTGGTTAAGAAATGATTACAGTCAGAGGAGTCATGACCTCAACTTTTCATCATCTCCATTGGCTTGTGCCCCAGTTTGGAAGTGAAGGAGGCATAGGAAGTTTTAATTGTACCTGTTTGATTTATCCTCAGTCAGCTCTTTAATTTCTTCTGGCTGTCTGAGGTTTCCGACACGCTGTAAATTTCTCCAACTTTTTCATTATCTGCAATTTCTTTATGACTCATGAATCGGAGTGGAGAGAGAGTGTGGATTTACAGCAGAGATAAACATGTCCATAAAGTCTGTATCTGTGTCAGTAATTGTACTGCTGTCAGTGACTGTCCTGTTTTACAGGTCTCTCTTGGGAGAGTAACACGCTTTGCTACCAGTGTCAGAGAAGTGTTCGCTTTGATTTGCATTAACGTGCCAGGAGATTAGGTTGCAATGCTGAGGATGGAAATTGAGTTTGGACCATGGCTGCTATTGTTTTTTTTTAATAAATGGGTGTGTAGTTGAGTTGCCCTCTGTGTGCAAAAAAAAAAAAGGAGGAGGCAGGTTCAGGTTGTTCTTAAATAAAAAATCAGGGAGAGACAGTATACTGATGATATCAGATGTGATTCTACCCATATGCATAAATTGTGCATTTTTACCATAAAACAAATGCTGTGTCTGGGTAACTGTCATATATGGAAAAAAATACTGCTTGGATCCATAGGGTGTTCTCTGTCTGCTGGTAAAATAGAATGAGTATTTCTGTAAGCTTCGAGATATTTCTGCTTCTTTGCCTTCTTGCCCTTCCCTTACTCTTAGGGAAAGATGCTATTGTGGACACTAATGATGAGTACTAATGCATCATCATAGTCTCCACGCATTGATGATTGTGATTGCTGCAGAAGGAGGTGTATACTCTTGAAGTTTGAGAAAAGGAAAAAAATCCCTGAAACTCTCCTAAGCATGTTAGAAGTTCAAACTTCTACAGTTTCTCTGTGCTTTTATTTTTTGTTTCATGCCTGTTGTAGATACTTGTCTATGTGGAATCTTCTTTTATTAGGTTCTACAGTTGGGGTTGGATTTTTTGGCTGTGACTTAATCATTTTTTTCACAGTAAGGTAATTATTTTACCACAGAATTGTTTTCAAATTTCCAAACTGACAGTAAAAACCCAAATTTCCATTATGTCAGGTATGCATTGAGACTCCCAAATGCAGCTGATTGAATTTTTCTAACTCTGATGGACACCTTTTACCAAAGGGAGATTTTCATAAACAGTGTAAACTCTGTGATTGTATAGATAGCTTTAAAATGTGGTTAGGTGTAGAAGTGCTAGAAATGCTAAAATGACACCTGCCATTGCATGGTTAATTCTGGAGCCTGAAGTTGGAAGTACAAAGGGGAGTTTTTCCAGTGGTAGACAGTGTCCCATCTAGCTCTGATAACTGAGTTTCCAAAGCTATATATATATATAAGGATCACATGCCAAGTGGCCCAAAAGCTGGCAGATAACTGCTGTTGAAGTGAGTGATGCTCAATGCAATAACAAAATTCTAAATAAAAGCTGTGTTGATGAGATTCTTTTTAGCTGATCTTTATTGAAATGTCTTTTTTCCTTTTCTCTCATCCTCCTCCTCACCTTTTCTATGTGCCCATACCTAGTTTCTGAGTCTGATTTTGTTAAAACAAAGGTTACTGCTGAAAGGTACTTCAGCCATGATGTGTTACTTGCTTTATTAAAACAAGACAAAAACAACACCTCTGCCCCCACCAAAAAGAAACCCAGGACAACAAATACCAACAAACAAGAACAACAAAATAAAAACACCAAAACAATTTAAAAAAACCCACAAAACATTTCCTATATGCTGGTGTTAATTTCTAAGAATGTCTCTTCTGAAAGTCTCCTTAGTCTCCTATAGTTTGTTCGATAGTAGGTAGAAATTCTGCAATGCTTTGATCCTTTCTGGAAAAGACTTTTTGAATTTATGTTGATAGAGTGAAGGTTGATCTAGATACTTCCTGGGGTTAAGAAAAGGGAGCCTTTTTAGTGTTAGAGGGGAAGAAGAGAAAGAAATCTGATTAATCTGAAAACTAACTGACTGAACTGCTCTGAAGACTGTGAAATCATTCATCTGATCCATCACCATTAACTTCTGCAGGATTTTTTGGTATGCTACTCAAAGCACCAGTTTGTGTTTTGTGAAGACATCTGGAATATTAGCATTGGTCAGTCAAGTAGTGGAACATATTGTGCAGTCAGTAGTTCTGCCTTCTCTGTTCTTGGAGGCTTTCCGGACCTTACTTAATAAAGCCTTAAGCAGCATGATCTGACCTCATAATCAAACCCACTTTGAACAGGAGAGCTCCTGAGCCCTTGTAACCCTGATCATCCAGTGACTCCATGTTTCTGTGATCTAAGATCCTTTCTAGAACTAGAAATGCATTCAAAGCCTGCATTCCCCACAGCACCGAATGGTTCACCTCATGAGCTTTAGGCAGGTGCAACTCTCTGATCTGCCTCTATGGGAGCAGCTGATTAGGTACAGGAAACCTAATAATTCTTGTATCACAGTGATAGCTTTTAGACTTTGGAGGGATGATGAATGGACTTTCAAATACTTCCATTGACAGAGCTGATTACAAGTCTGTGCAGTGTGGGCTGCAGAGCCCATTTTTGTGCATGGGGCGATGCAGTCCATTCAGTGTAATTCTTGAAGCAGAGGAGGAGAATGGTCCTCAGCATAGACAGAGGTTCTTGTGTGTCTTTGCTGAAATGATCATCTGTCTAGACAAGTAGAGGGTCAATGGGGCTTGACTGAAGAGCTTTTAGCCACAAAAGTAAAGGAATGGGCTGTCACATTAAAGCATTTCTACCTGCCACATGCTTGGCACAGAAAGAAACATGACTACAAACAAAATGTTCTTACATTATACTGTCAGAAGCCTATTTTTTGCTACTCTTATTCTGACAGGATAACTTGTAGACTACTGTCAGTGGAGGAATTGAGGATAGGGAAAAGTTTGATCAAGCATAAGGTTATGTGCATTTTTCCATTATCGTTTAAAAACACAAAAATGCCAAACAAATCTCAGGAGTCATTCTAGCAGGGACTCTTGAACCTTTACAACTGGTCTGTATTTATTATTTTAAAATCTTTTGTCGTCTATGCCTTTATTCAATTAAAACTTTGCACTTCTTCTGTGTTACTAGAACATTTACTCTGTATTTACAGATATTGGAAAGATTATCCCTGTACCATCTCTGTCTGAAATGTTTTTCTGTAAATTTTGGCTTCTGGCAGGAGTGAAGAGAGAATTTTCTTCCACAGCATGGGATGCTGGACCTATTTGTAGAGCAGCAGCTGATCCTAGTGAAAAATCTCACTAGAGTGTGACTTTGGAGACTTGGTTCAGTTTCTGGCACTACCCCTCTTCTGCTTGGTTGGTTGATTTGCCTTCTTACATGCCCCTTCCTATCTCCCCAGCTGTAAGGTGTAGTTCATGTTAACTTTGTTTCACAGTGCATTGGAAAAGTCATTAATTTTAAAAAACAGCATGTAAAAGCATTTATTGTTAAATATCCTTTGCTGTTTGCTGCTGCTTGTTGTTTCCCCCTGCTTGCTGCTATTATATCCCACAGGAAGGTATCATTAGAATATTGTGTCAGTCATCAGAAGCAAAATGAGAATATGATGATAAAACAGGTTCCAGTATCAAGTAGTCTTCAGCCTGGGACCCAAGCAGGGTAACTAAGAAAAGTGAGGTTATTCTCAGCCATTTGCAGACTGTATTACATGTATAAAAGTATTTCTATTTGTAAGCAGCATAAAGGTTAGAAATTATTAGTCTGTATCTGTTCTAATGCCAGAGATTATTTACCTGTTTTGTTTGCTATATTCCTTTTCAGTTTTCTCAATTTTGGATCCAGCGATAATCCATACAAAGCTATGTGAAAATTTGCCAAGCATTTTGTCACTTTATTGAGTGGTTTCAGTTGTTCTGAGCATGAAGTCTTCTGTAAGATCAATAATGAACTTGCCACCTTACTTCTTGCATCTGCAGTAAATGCAACTTTGAACATCCCATCTATATAATGTTGCTAGACCAAGTCTGATAGTATCTGTCTCTTATTGCCTCATTAACTTGTGGGCATTAGAACAAGATAAAAATGCCCTAAAGCCTCTTATCTGATGATTGTTGTAACCTTCTGAGTGCCATTAGTTTAAGTTTGCAATCAAATGCTTCCCCTGAGTATAAGGAGCACTGATTAAACCTGAAGTGTCCCCAGAGGCTTTTACAGCTGTCATGGGGGCGGTGGCTGCGCCTGTCCAAAAGGAAAAGTGGGGCTGGAGGTCCCAGTGGAGGGGCCACTCTGCAGACATCCACGTGGCTGCCCCAGCTGTTCTGCTTTGCCTAATGAATTGTTTTACAAGGAGAGGCTGGATATTGTCATCACAAGCTGCCTTCCCCAGGGACTGAAGCCAGCCTGATAATGACTAATGTTAGTGATAGTAATTGAAGTGTGATGGCTCTCCAGGGACTTTCACACATGCAAGGCTGTCAGGCACTTGTGGCTGGTACAGTCCCATGAATACCTCAGAAATGCTTTTTAATTGCTTGACTCTCATAACTAATTTCCATACATATCCTGCAGAAATACACATTTTAAGGGGATAGGGAAAAGAAGCCAAGGACTCTGCTGTGACCCTTGGTGTACACACGTAGTTACTGTCCTGACATGTTTGCAGTGAGGATGTCTTAGTGTTCTTGCTCCTCTTAGTCTTGCTGTGGACCTGCTCAGTGTCTGCACAGGCATGTACAACAGATTACACCTGAATGTACCTTTTTTTTTTAAAGTCCAAGCCTTGTCTTCTTGATGCACAAAGATTGTACTTGATTCTAAAAGAAGACAAGAACTTTATTAAAGAATATCAAAAGATTGCTGCTGTTAATAATGTAGAAGCAATGACAGCTATCTGCATTTTGTTAGGCATTGAAAACTGAATGTAAGCTAGAATAAAAATCTTGCAAAAACATAGCATATCCATGTGTCCCAATATGACTGGAGTTCATGGGCATGAGATTTTGGGAGTTTAGGGCAGAGGAGTAACCAATTTATGTAAAACAGAGTGATTTGTGTTCTGAAAAAACATGTAATTTAGAAGTGCATTGTTGAATATAGCAGTGGGCTTGAGATAAAAATAGTCCAAATGGAGTACTGTTCTCTGGACTTCCAGGATCCTAACATGAATTTGTTGGGGTGCTGAGATATTTTAAATTGCCTGTGTCCGTACAGGAATGTTTTGCTGTGGCTTTTTGAGTTCTAGCTGGAGATCAAAAAAGGATGCCAGCAGAGTAGACATACTACCTCTTCTCATCATATTCATTGCAAGTTTGTTCTTCACCTCCCCCCTCCAGTGAAGTGTTGGGTCTTAGAAATTTATTTTGGTAATAAAACATTACTTTATGCTTGCCCATGAAAGTGTGTTTGAAGGCTGTTTGTGGATTCTTTAAAGTGTCCAAGAGATTGTTGTTCTCTAAGCACACTGCAAACTCTTATCATAATGAAGTCTGATGGATTAACATGCAGAAAGTTAACTTTAAGTGGTTAACTTAGGCTCTTAAAATGTGAACCCAAACCTGTGGTTGGTGTGCTGTAATTCAGTTGTCAGTCCCAAAATTATATGTTTCAATGGGTTTTGGTTCTGAGAAAATGGGTGAGTTTATTCTTGCTATTTTTGGTCACAATGAGGAGATAATAAAGCTGTACTTACTGCTTTTCATAGTTGTAAGTCTTGACAGTAAAGCTAAAGGATATAGTTTAGTTATTTTCTTGTAATTTATTTTACAACTTGTACTGTAATTGAGGAGGTGGGAATAGGAAACTCCATGCTGTGTAAGTAGAGATTTTCAGTTTGTAATTTAGTTTTACTGATTGGTTGCTACAGCACAAGCACAAGAGTGGAGATAATTGAAAGACATCTAATAACTGATTAAGTAGATTTCATTTATGTGTTGTTTTGAGCACTGTTTTAGTGGAAGCTTGTAAATTTTATTATAATAATTTCAGCAAAATATATTTTCTTTTTAGAAATTATTTTGCATTGATAGGTCATTTTCATATGGAGAGCTTTTTGTGCTATGAGGCATATATCCACATATTGTTTAAACTTCACAAAGTGACAATTATTTTGGTGTTACTATGCACTGTCATGTAAAATTTTGCTTTTCAGGTATTTGGTGATGTTTTACAAACATGTATTATAAATAAGTATCTCTAAGTCCTTGCACAACTCTTCCCCAAACATATTATTACATTTTAAAGCTTTCCAAGACTACTGGCAATTCAATAAATACTAGCCCCCATATTCTTCAAGTTAAAATGTGACTTTTGTTTTCTCACTGTGGGGTTTGATCTCTGTTTTACTGAACTAAGTAAAATCTGGTTTGGTCAGTAGCTGGAGGGAAATCTGTGAAGAGCTTGGGTGTTGCATTAAGCAGCATTGGTATGCTTCTGGAGGGTTGCTGAACTGTTATCCCTTGGTAGCTCTAGAGGGCTCTCTGCTGTTGGAAATGTCACATGTCTAATGACTTCTGTGACAAAGGTCTTAATAACCTGTTGGTCGTTAAGGAACTCATAACACTTTTTTTGCAAACGCTAACCTCGTTGTCATCAGCAAAGTATAGCATATGCAATTAGAATCTAATTTTCTCCAGTATCAATTAAAGGGTCTCACTTTTATTCTGAACTGTGTTGTACTCTGCATGTAAATGTCTGTCACTTAAGTTACAGCATTTAAGTAGTGTAAGAAGTAATTTTTGTGTGTGCAGTTTGTGACGTTCCTTGTTAAGTCAGTAAAAGTATGATGTTGCTGGCACTTACTGTGCAAGAAAGAGAGAAGATAATCATGCCAGGCTTTATTGTAATCATGCAGTTTGTTGCTGTAGTAGCCTTAAGAGTATATGGGCATTGTTCCAGGAGAATTGGAAATACATGTATAAGATGGAGGACAAGATGAGACAGGATGAAAAGTATGAAGAATAATTTTCAGCAGAGTAATAGGTACGTGTTTGTCATCCACTTCTATTAAGTAGCATTAGAAAGGAAGGAGCACCTACGTAGTACTTCTGGTTTTTATTTTAAAACCCTTTGGGTGTTATACAGGGACCTGAATTCCAGTTCTGCTTTGTGGGTGGGCAGTGGTATGCTGGGATTGAGTGGGTATCTATATCAGACTTGGTTGCATTAAAATGGACTTTAAGCAGGTTAGTTTGAAAATCAGTCAAGCAGTTAAAGATTGTAACGTTGTGTTCTCTGTTGTAAAAGTAAATTCTCTTACAGTTTTGTAAGGTTTTTTTCTATATATGTGCCAGTGCTACATTGCTTTCACTCAGTTGTGTTTCAAAAACATAGAAAACTAGAAATAACTAGAAGTAACATCTGTGAAAACTACAAGACTAGAAATAACATCGATCTAGACTAGAAATAACTGCAGCATGATTGCAGTGTACGTTTTCCAGCACCTTTGGGCATCATGGGTTGGATATGTGTTGTGGACAGTGCTGCAGTGTTCTGTATGATAAGGAGCTTACATATTGAGGGAGCGAAAATAACACTGAGTTTGATGCTCAGTGAGCTTCCCAGTGAAAACATGCAGGAGTGTCCTATTTTACCTGCTCCGTGGTGAGTTCTGTGTTGTGTATTCTGCAAAGCCCTTGTTTGAAATCACCCTTGTGAATTTATTGCTGAAGGGAGAAAAGATGAAGTATGGATAGACTCAGGAAAGGAAGAGGTTGTTTTATTTTCCTTGGTAGCATTTGCAGTTCCCCAAGCAATGAGGACTGCAGAAACTGGCTGTTGAGAGCCACAGCTTGATTAGATGTTTGGGTCTGTTGTAAAATCCTGTAGTGTCTGTCTCTTGTGTCATTGTGAAAATCCTCCTTACACAGTGGAGGAAAGGTATTGAGAAATCATTCATGTAAATTCTGTGTCTTTTTCCTTCTTCTAGGAACTACATTTCATAGTAGGAAAAATACAGTGAATCACCCTTATCCGTGGAAAACACAAACTCTTAACAATTAAGCTACTGATTACTTTTTCAGGCAATAAAAAGATGCTTCTTCCAGGATTCGTTTCCCCATGCCATGCTTGACTTGAAACACCTGCAACATACAAGTTCTGGTCATAGATGAATTCAGATGCTCAGTCCTCCTAGCATTTTGGATGTATTTATTGCATGTACTACATCTTTTCATGTCTAACCACTGTAATTTGAGAGGAAATAATATATTTTCTATTTAAGGTTATGGGTTGTACTAGTTCAGTTGAAATGGGGATTTTATATCTGTTTGATGCGCTACTGCAATCTTTGTGTAATGGAATCTTAAAAAAATTAAAACCTTTTATATAACTATGAAGCTTGTGCTTGTAAATTCAGAGGATATCAGTGTAGACAGTTTTAAACTACATAAGATTTTGGAATGTTTTTTGAAATATATTTCTAAGTAACTGTGATTGAACTGCTGATAATTTTTGTGAGATACAGTATTGTGGAGTGGCATCTGTGTCCTCTTTATTTATGCTTTTAGTTGTTAGTTTTGAATACTTTTATGGTTAATAATCAGATCAGAATACTGAAGTCGCTAAACAAAATGTCTCATAACAGTGTCTCAGAATTAGTGTTAACAGAAATGCTCTCAATATGTTTAAACATACCTCTCTCTATATTTCATATAACACTGTATATTGTTAAATCCTGTCAGTTTTGAGATCTAAAGATATTAGGAAAAGTTAGGCAAAAATACCCTTTTGGCTACTGCATCTGTGTGAGGGACATCCACCTTATTCGGAGCATTTGAAAATGCAATCCCTATATTTACTGTGTTTACCTATGTTTACTTCCCTGTAGAGCTGTTCAGGAAAGTCACCAAAGGCAGAGGGGTCACATTAAAAGTTACTTCGTACAAATTTGTATTGAGAAGAGAAAGGAAATAAAAATTTTCTATAGTCTTCCATTCCTAGTTATTTCCTGATTAAGTAATCAAGGTGGGTAGAATTCAGGTGCATATGAGTTTTGGAGATCACTACACAGCTGACAGGGATAAAAAGAGTTTTTCACCAGTGGTAGCCTTAAACCTTTAGAGGCCTTTGTTTATAAGCTTTATGTTATATGAAGCTGTATTCTAACCACCCTAAGGTGTATCCAGTGCATGTATAAGTCTTTTCACTTCAGGGTCTGCTTTTTGCTTAGTACTCTATATCTCTTTTTAAAACAATAGAGAATTGATATTTTTTATTGTTTTTAGCCATTTTCACTTTTTGGTAGTCAGCAGCATCACTGACCTTCTGTGTCTGAATTTGAATGTACAGTAGTGGTGTTCCATTTTAAAAATCAGTTTAGTTGTAGAAATAATGTAAAGGTTGTAACAGTCTGCAGTTTTCAAAAAGCTGAACTTTATGTGTAAATGTGTATATTAATGTTACCTGGCAGCTGTTTTCAGCACTGTTCTGAATGTTTTATTCAAACTTTTAAAAATGCTTTGTTTTTTCTTTATTATTTTTACCTAGTTTTGTTGCATTGATGGCTCTGTTTAGTGAACTTTTTCCAGCCATTCCACACACTGATAGTAATAGGATAGTAATTCTCTAGTTGCAATAGGTGGCAATGCCTACTCTCTGAAGAGCTGGCTTGTGCATCCTTGCCTGAGGTTCTGGTCTAAATCTCTTGGTCATGCTGGGGTCACCACAGTGTGTTTACCAGGCTGAAGTTGCAAAGTCCTCAGTGTCCAGGTTGCCTGGTGCTTCCCTGTTAGAATTCAGTGTGCCAGACCCACGGCACCCCTGTCTTTCATGAATGGAATTCAAAAAGACACTTAGATTTCCATAAATAAATTAGGAATTCAGTGGCTTCTTCCGGCTAATCAGGGCAGGCTGATAAACCTTGCTAGCTGTTTAATAAATGAATTGTGACTGATTACCTATTAATATGGACGCCTCAGGAATTCACCCTGGGGGAAGCAGAGCAGTGAAATAGAGAGGGGCATGGCCCCCTGGGAAATCAGGGCTTCATGTTTGCAGCTTAAATATCTCTGTGAAGTATCAATAAGGAGGTAATTGAATTTTGAACACAAACATGAGCGCCGGATGGATGAAGGAGAGGGGGGCCCTGATCGTCTCTTCATGCTCCTTCATACTCCCCTCCCCTTCCCCTTAGAGACCACTCTAGTGAAGATAGATGCTAAATCCATTAAATAAAGATTAGACTGTGTCGTGGTAGAAAATGGCAGCTTAGCTAGATCCCTGGGCAAATTGGGACCTTTAGCAATACAGAAAATTAAAATATACATTTTTAACAAGTGTGCTGTCGACACAGTAATAATGACTCTGTGGCTTGTGGGGTTTGCTCACCTTTCAGAACTGCTTTTGTTTGGTTATATCACTTGCTCTTGTTTTGAAAGCAGCCTGCTTGGTCTCTCTGAAGCAGAGAAGACTTAGGGGAAGGAAGGTTATTTTCCCATCTTGCTTTCCGTCTTTGGCGCTTTTTATTGGCTCTTATGCTTGTAATAATATAGAAGATCAGTACTGTTGTATTTTAATATGGAAATAATTAACTTTGGGTCCAACATGCTCAGTCACATGTTCTGAAAAGTAGTTGTAAATAGTCTAGAGGAAGCATGGGGATGTAAATGTGATCAAACTTTTTATAAATGGTTTTTATTTTCTAAGAACATAGCTTTGTTTTTTGTTTACTCTGGATCAATTTTCCTGAATTCTACTCTTATGGAAAAGATTACTATGGGGTGTGCATTGTAAAAGGTCAATATTCTTTTTTGTCACACAGTGAATTGTAGAAACACAGCTGAAGTAGCGTTCAAGGGGTGACAGTCTTTCTTTATAATACTGTGCTAGACATAGAACACAACCAGGCCTTCACAATCTCACATGCCCTATTGTCTGTTGCAGAAAGTCAACAGATCCTCTTGGGTTTTGCAGGGAGAACCTCATCTGCCTGAACAAGTAGAGGATCAATTGCCATACTGGAGAGACTACTCCTGTTTTTCCAAGATGATCATTCTACAGAACAAAATCCAAAATTGTTTCTGTTTAATGATTTGGAACAAGAAATGAGCCTAAACCAGTGTTTTCCTAGAGATAACTGCTGTTCCTTCCATCTAGATTTTTTTTCTTTACTCTAGATACTTTTGAGAATGGAAGGAGAAAAAAAAAGGTTTTATGCTTTGCTGAAATACAGTAGACTGAGACAATAGTAACATGGGAACTTCTGTCTGTTTTTCCACATCTCTCTGATAATACTACTTTCCTTTTTTCAGACTCCTCAAATATTAGCAGTTGTGCCCAGAAAACCCTTGATCCTGCATCCTCAGCTTTAACTGCTGAGAAGTGAACCCAGCATCTTCATTTTTTGTTAAGAAGTAAAGTAGATATTATTAAGTATAAGAAATTATTAACATACACGAGGCATTCCAGAGACAGTAGTGAATGTACTGGGAATGTTTTGGCTTCCATTAACTTAGAGCTGCATTCAGACATGGTTTTCTATTTGTTTTCCAAACTATCATCTGCTTCCACATCCTACCAGTTTACTCACTTGTCTTTTGTGACAAGTTTTTTGCATTGGGAATATCTGTTTTCTTTCACCCAGCCATGCTTCTAGGAAGAAAAACCTTTCTAAGCTGGCTTAGCCTCAAAGATTCGTTTGTGATGTTGACACCAAATTGAAAATGAACAGGTACCACCCCTTAGCTAAACTGCAGTAATTGATAGTGGATGTGCTGGAGTCTGACTCAGCTGAAGAAGCCAGATCTCAAGCCTCCCTTGGTAAGGGGAGATTACACCATTGAGATTACCTTTGGCCAAGCATGTTGAGCATCATGATCATTGTGACTTCCTGGCCTTTGTTTTCTCTGCAAGGGAACATTTCCTTTCCTGAACCCCACCCCTCTCTCTCCAGTTCTCAGTCTACTATTTGTAACATGTCTCATTTCCTTTAACCTTAGCTGGCTTCTTTCAAAGAAGTCACCTGTACCTTGACAGCCTGTGTCCTTTTTTTCTTATGCTACGGGCATTCCTGAGCCTTGTTCTATCATCTGTCGCCCTGCCTATTTTGGAGACTTTTCTGTTCTCTTCTTGCTTGTACACTCAGACTGATTTTCTAGCTCAGTAGTCTTCCTTAGTATATTCCAAATTTAAAAGGAGACTCTTGTTAATTTTTTCTGTAGCTTCTTCTGAAGGCAGGCATGTGCCAGGAACCTCACAAGCTTATGGCTTTCCATATTAAGGCACTTAGTGATGCAACATTTTAATTAAATTAACCAGAATTCGTAAATTGTAGATAGACAGATTTTCCAGATCATCTCAATATGAGCTTTTAGAGTGATCAACACTCTGTTGGTGTTTAATCCATCAGACTGCCATATGGAGTCTTGAAGAGTAGAATATCTGTTTATTAACAATTGTTGTTTTTTCACGTCCACATGTATGATTTTTGTATTTGAGGACCTAGGAATGCAATCTGTTCCTGCATCTCTTACATGAGTTCTATAAGCCTCAAGCCAGACCTCATTTCATGCCAATCCCTCTTTTTTTACCGAATTCAGGTGATCCAATGGGCTGTCTAAATGGCATAATAGAGCAAGAGGGTCATTCTGGCAGAGTCTTCAGAAGTTCTTTGGTTACATTATCTCAAGGGGAATGTGCTCCGATGTCCTTTATGAGAAATTGCAGATATCCTTAGTGTCGGTGATTTCTGTGAACAATTGAGACATGTTTAATGAAGCTTTGCAATTTGATTGACCATAATATAAGTCATAATTCACAAAACTCAGAAAATTGTTCAAGATCAAGCCAACATTTTATGCACTCTGTATTAATAAATACCTGTTCTCAAATCCTAGGATATCTGGTGTTGGACTTCTCTAGGAATAGAATTTACTGGTCTCTTTAGAGTAGTTGTCTGTTCCATTTTATTGTGAAATACAAGTCTGTTTCTACTTGTTTAGCTGAGTCAATGCTTTCCATTGTTGGTCTTTCCAATGGGAAAAATACTCTTCATGGAAGAGGAAAAAACCTTCTTGTGTTGTGACTTTTTCATTGCTCTCTTCAAAAAGAAGTATTAGCCCTCCTAGAATGAGAGATGTGATTAGTGCAGTGCAGGAATATGTTTTGCAGCACAGGCATCAGGCTTTTCTCATCAAATGTATTTTAAGATATTTTTCACTGTCAGAACCCCCTGAATTCTCAGCTGGAGTAAAATGCAGTCATTTTTGTAAACTCAAACATGTTCATAAATATTAGTTTATTTGCTTTCTTAGATGCCTTAACAGAGTGGGGAATAAGATGTGCTTATTAAGACAACTTCAAATTTGATAGTTTTTTAGGTAAGGTACAGAGAGGAGGGAGCTGTTGGTATGAGTTGCTGGTGATAGATGGAAAACAGTGGGAGTTTGCCTTTATTAGAGTTGTCTGTCTCCTCCAGCAGATGGCATTGAAAATGTACCTGCTGCCCTCTCTTCTTGCTAAGCACTGCCTTAAATGAAATCCAGAATCCTACAAGCTGGACTCTTCC